>CM024530.1:21844748-22097482 GCA_014182385.1 Eucalyptus viminalis
ACACCAGTTGGTGCTTGGAGTGTGTGTCCGCGTCCCACACCACGACGTCAGCACCCTTGCCGCTCTTGACTCGCCACACTCTCTCTTTGCTCATGCATGGGAGCACGTGGCCTTTCACGCACGCCTACGGGATCAAGAGCCTCGACAGGCGACGAGATCATAATTAATCGATCTCGCAATAAGAAATACTAGCTATTTTATTAAGCACAACAAAATGAGTAAATACCTTATATTAGGTATGGTTCCTTGCATCAGAGAGATTTGAATTTGCACGGTAGCTTTGTCACTTAAAATTTTATATTTTACTTGAACTCTTACTCGAACTGTTACTCAAATAAGTGAATTAAGAATTTTATGCTCATGTTTTGATGTTAAAAATCGGGAGCAATGAAAATAAGATGTACAATATATACAAGACACAAATGAAACTTGACATTTATCTACTTGAGATCAAATAATTCCATCATTCATACTTCAACCAAGTTAAAATATCAAGTGGGATTGGGGTTACAGGCTACTACAATCATATGATTCCCTAAAGGAGACTAATGCTAGCAAATATTAAAAGATTCGAATACATTTAGTGCGGCAAATTCAGGAGAAATGCTAGATTTTAAGATAAAATCGGTACACAATTCACAATTATGACTTATCATATATTAATTGGGTATTGAATAAATGCCCACTTAGAATACATCACATTGTCAGTAGATTGGTCTAAAAATTGCAAATGATTCATCAAAAAAATAAACGATTTGACAAATGTTTTTCTAAAAATAATTGATTATATCATTTGGAATAATTAGGTAAGAAAACATGTTTTCATTATCAATAATAATCTATGCCTAAAATTTATTAGGAACGATAAAAATAATTTTAGTTTATACATTTTTGTAAGCGACACAAGCAATCTTTTTTGGAAAAACGTTTTTCAAAATGTGGATTTTCCGTGAAACAAATGGACTCTTAGGGCGCTTTTGGTAACGATTATGTTCTCAGGAACTGATTTTGATTAGAAATGATTATTTTTTATTTTGTTCCCGGGAACTGATTCTAAGTAAAAAAACTCGTTTGGTAACTGTCCAAAATTTTTGATTCTGGAATAGAATTGTGTTTGATACCGTGCTAATTGATTATGTTCCAAATTAATTTCTTTTGATTTTAAAATAATTTTTAAATAATTATTTTACTTTTTCCCTTTTTCCTTTTTTTTTTTTTCTTTTTTTCTTTTCTTTTTTTCCATTTTCTCCTATTCTTCTTCTTCTTCTTCATGTGGCCCAGACGAGGGCTAGCGATGCTCACCGAAACGTCGCCGGCCCTTGTTGGCCGAGCCTCACCGGCAGTTAGGCGAGGCTCGGCTTTGCTAGATCTGGCAAGGCTAAGCCTCACCGGTGGCCAGACCGGCCTGGCCACTGGTGGGGCTGGGTGAGCCTCGCCGGTGGCCAGGTGAGCCTCGGCAGGGCTAGGCGAGGCTTGCCCAGCCACCAGCCAGCCTCGGCCTCACCCACCCACCGGAGAGCCTCGCCTCGCCCGATCTAGCGAGGCCGAGCCTCGCCAGTGGCTAGGCCGGCCTCGTCGGGGCTGGGCGAGGCCGAGCCTCGCCGGTGGCTGGGCTTGCCTTCGGCGAGCTCGCCGGATCGGCAACCGGCGGCGGACGGTGGTGGCGGGCGGCGAAGGGCGGCGGTGGACGGCAATCACAGGATAACGGAAAGGAAGAATGAGAGTTTCACTGTTTTGATTCTCGACGAAGAATCATATTTTTTTTTTTTTTTTATTCTCAATTCTCTTCCCAATCTATTCTCGGGAATAAAAATTTTACCAAACGCGATTTTCGTCTCAAACTGATTCTGGGAACAAAAAAATTAGAATCGGGCACTGTTTGGCACGTTGCCAAATAGGCCCTTAAGTTAGCCCCAATCTTTCTAGCTTCCTAACTCAAATGGGGCTAGGAAAAAACTAATGTGTTGAGTGCTTCAATTAGGACAATCATCTAGTTTGATTATCTGCATCGTCTTTCCACGTTTAATAATTCCAGAGTCCGTAGGTACGTGTCCTTATGCCTAACCCAAGAAAAAAAAAAACGAAAAAAAAATCAAGTTTCATTTGTTTTGCACAAAATAAATTATTTGAAAATCATTTTCCTTAAAACTGTTCAATTGTATTGATTGAAATAATTAGTCAATGAAAAATATTTTTATTAACAACAATAATTTATGTTTAAGAATTTTCATGGATGGCGAAAATATTTTTCGCTTGTTTTTTTTGTAAATCAAATGGAAAGTGCCAATATTTTTATCTCGCGTCGTGCTCCATGTGAGACTCTTTTTTTTTCCACAAAGAAAAGTTTAAACGGTCCAACAATGTACACTTAGCATATTTCTTAACCATTGCCTAATTAGCAAGTGGGTATTTCATTACTAATTGGCTGGATATCATTTGTATTTTACAATGGTTCATAAAAGCATGTGTTCTCGCCAGATAAATCATCTGGCTATTTTAACAAATCACTCCATGTCTTCGCTTAACAATTACAAAATAATAAATTTGGGGAGGTATTTTTCGATCGATTCTACATGTTAAATTTGTCATTTTGCAGATGATTTCCTAACGTGTATAATTCCCTTAAAAAGAAATCATATATATAAGGGGCACATCCAACACCAAGTCCTTAAAAAGAAATCGTCATTGACCACTCGCCGCCGGCATATCAATGACCTCTTTGTCCTATGTTTCCGATTGTATACCAATATTGACGATGATAAGAAGGAGAATCGGAGCCCATTAAGAAATTTCATCTCAATGTACTCGGCTACCTCTCAACTTGTTCCCTACTCAGACTTGCAATAACATTCAAGAAAGCTTCTCTTTTTCGGTTGTGGACAACAGCGGTAGCAACCCACGTCGAAATATCAATCTCGCCCCGCTCCAGGCCAACAAGCAACGAACAATTAGGAAAACATTTGGCACGAATGGATCGCTAAGAGTTGGGCAATTCATGTATCACCCGATCCTAAAGAGTATGACCCGGAAGTCCATTTCGATTGCACCCAATGGCATCATGGAGATTGTGGTCACGAAACTAGATGGGTGTCTGTTAAATTAATATTTCGAGTTTAAATTCGAATAACAATTTGTTAAACCGAATTTGTTGATAAAAACTTTCTTCCGAGAATTAGAAATTGGATGAAGAAACAATTCCTTCTTGGACTTTCTTTCGGACGTGCAAAACGTGCAAAATAAGTAAGGAAGATATCATGTGCAGCTGCAAAACAAAAAGGGGCTCACATAGTTTATTATATCTATTTATCTTTATTCAAAAGTAGATGTTATCTTTGTTTAATAGAATCCGCGTAAAGGAAAAGCACGGATTTCTTTCTTCCCTCTAAAAGCCATAAAAGCGCTGCCCACAAGAAGAAAGAAGAACAACGGAGCCGTACGGAAGAAGAACAAGCAGGCGAGTCTTTTTGTTTGTGGAGTATATAGAATGTTTTGTAGTGGTAATTTTTGTACTTTGAGCTTACATTATTTATTTGTAAATATTTTGAGTTTTGGATTAAATTTAGGTATAGAAAATACTCGAACGTGTGGGCGATTATAAACTTTGATGCTTCGTTTATAAATAATTATATACTATTGACTCTCTTAATGAACGTAAGTACCGATACTCGAACCAAATCACGTAAATATCTAATGTCCTTACTATTTCTCGTTTATTTTTCTGGTGATTTTATGTTGACGTAAATTTCAAAATTATGTTGTTTTCACGTATTATATTTCAACGGTATCGTTGCACGTCATCCTAGTTGGACCAAATTTGGTCTTAGTCAACTCCCGTGCCTGTCCACACTACTGTTTACTTCTTTAAATTGATGATTTTCCCCTCGAAGTCATGAGTTTCGAAACATGATAGATTGTTGGGCGCCGGTGGGACCTCTCCCCCACCCCCCATCCCGCCCGCCCAACCACCCACCGACCCAAAAGCTTAATTGACGACGACGACGACGGTAACAGCCCTGATAAATTTTTGGTCGCCAAAGCACAATTGACGACGACGATGGTGACAGTCCTGATAGATCCTTCCAGTGGGACCTTCCCCGCCGCATGATAGATTCTTGGGCAAGGGCTGAACTGTCAGCGCATAACGAGAGGATGATCCTTCCAAACTTGTTCGGCACGTGTTGGTTTTTTCCACTAACATCGTTTTTGTTTTTGAGCAAAGAACGTCGTACGATTTCAGTCTTTTTTCCCAGCGAACATCCTTTAAACCGACCCGTTCCTCTCGATCAAGCGATTTCCGTGTCGTGAGAATATAAGGACAGGCGAATCGTAGGGGTCAGTCAAGCAGCTTCTGAAGAGCGATCATGATCTGGAAGGAGTTTGACTTTTGTGTCTCCTCCCCCTAGGCTCAAATTCTCGATCACCTATTGAATTACGGCGGCTCAAGACCGATATATAGAGAACTTTATTAATATATGAAAGGAGTGGAGTGCCTTTAGTGCTTCATCAAGGTTTAATCCCAATCTTTGTGGCATCTCCTACCTCCAGCGAAATTAGGGAAAGATTAATATATAAAGGCTATTATACCAAAGTTCGGCCAATTTTTTTTTGTTTTTGACCGACTATGGACAGAGTGATGAATGTGGATTGTACAATAGAAAGATTATAGGGGCCGTATACTTCAATTAATCAAAAAAAAAAAAGGATGTGAATCCTTGGGATTCCACACTTTTCATTCAAACTAAATATATTTTATCAAGAGATAATAGCGAAGCACATGGATTAATAATTTTTTGTTACTACTTATATTATGTCATCACATTTTAGGAAACATGTAGTCTTGCACTCACTGCACTCCCCTAAAAGAGACTAATGCTAGAAATATCAAAAGATCCGAATACATTTAGTGCTGCAAATTAAAGAGAAATGCTAGATGTTAAGATAAAATTGATACACTCCTAAATGTGCAGTAAAAGTAGATTTTCAGAAAGCTTATGATACGATCGACTGTGACTTTCTTGAATTGGTGTTATGTGCATTTGGATTTCCGGACCACCTCACTCGGCTCATTATGGTGTGTGTGCGCACTCCGAAATTTTATATCTCTCTAAATGGGGAGCTCCATGGTTTCTTTTCTAGTGGTCGTGGACTTCGTCAGGGAGATCCCATGTCTCCTTACCTCTTCACGGTGGTTATAGAGGTTTTCTCGGGAATACTCACCACTCGTGCGGCGTTACTTGAGTTCAAATTTTTCTGGAGATGCAAGGCTACAAGATTATCTTATCTCTTCTTTGCAGATGATGTCTTTCTTTTTCACTGAGCGGACTTGCCTTCGATCTCTCTTCTCAAGGAAGGTCTGGATATCTTCTCGGCATGGAGTGGACTGAAGCCAAACAACAACAAAAGTGAGATATTTCTTGCCGAAGGGTCAGTAGAGACAAATAATGAAATTCTTTGCACATTTCGATTTGTCAAAGGAAAGTTACCAGTAAGGTACCTAGGGGTTCTATCATCACATCGAGGCTCGGAAAAGCATACCGTGTGTCGTTGGTTGATTGTATAACAGCCAGAGTCAAATCGTGGAATTAGAGATTTCTTTCCTTTGCTTGCAGACTTCAGCTAATAAGGTCAATCCTCCATGCGATCCTAGCTTATCGGGCAAATGTTTTCACCATTCCTTGTGTAGTGTTGGATCGTATTGAGCAAATCCTTAGGCAATTTCTATGGAGGGGACCGAACCTTCGGAAGGGTGGAGCGAAAGTTTCCTGGAAAGACGTATGCCTCCCAAAGGAGGAAGGTGGACTTGGAATTCGTAGGCTGAGGGAATGCAACAAGGCTACGATGCTTAAGCATATTTGGATTCTATTCACGGACAAAGAGTCATTATGGTGCAGGTGGATACACTCAACCTTTCTGAAAAGGAAGATTTTTTAGGAGGTTAAAGTGCCGTCCCTTTGTTCCTGGGCTTGGAAGAGAATCCTATACCTAAGAACCAAATTCCGGCTATCTTTTTGCTGGAAGATTGGAGACGGCCGATCAACTTCCCTTTGGTTCGATCACTGGCACATGAGAGGTCCACTTCATCTTATTTGCTCGGATCCGATGATGCTAAGTTCCGGTTCATCCCGACATGCAACAGTGGCTGATCTTTGTTCATATGTAGGACAATCCTTCAAGACAGTGGTTGAATCTTTGGAGTAGCCTCTCCTTATCCTCTCTAGGGAACCGGATCGTTTTACTTGGACTGGTAATCCTTCCGGTCTTTTCTTAGTTGCCTTGGCATGGCACACTACTAGAAGAAGGAAGGAGAAGGTCAGCTGGGCATCCTTCATCTGGAACAAGGCTATCACCCCAAGATATCAATTTAATCTCTCGGCTCATTACCAAGAATCGTCTTTCCCACCCAAACACGGCTTATGTCGCATGGCAGAATTGGGAATGAGGTTTGTGCTTTTGCAAGCTAATGCCGGACTCCATCGACCATCTCTACTTCGGGTGTTGTATTACGGCTAGCATGGCCTTCTTTTGGGCGGTTAGATGCAATCTTCCCTGGCGAAATAGGACCTGGACTGAGAACCTTCAATGGGCTATGAAGTTTCTCTCTGGTAAGGACTTTTATCACTCCATTGCCCGTTTTTCGTTTGGTGCCTTTTGCCATATTATTTGGAGATACAGGAATGACATCCTCTTCAGAAACCACCCTATTGTGGTTGCGGTCGTTAAAAATCATCTCATCAAAGTGGTTAAGGATAAAGCTCTTACGTTCAGAAACATGGACAATAATCTTGAGAACATAAGACTTCAGCATAATTGAGGGCTTGACCCTTGCATTTTCTCTCCTACTTCAGTGTCGCCTTAGTCGCCCGTGGTAGGGATTGAAGAATGCTTTTGGAAGGGTTGGGTGCTGAACAACATGCTGTCTGCTAGTCGTCCTCGGCTTTGGACTTGTTGTGGTCTCTCTTTGTTCTTCTTGTCTCCCTTGCTGGTTAGTTGTTTTTTAGGAGTCTATTGGCCCTGCGTGGCTTTCTCCTTTCTCCTCTGTTCCTTTACTTTTCTTAAGCTATTTTGTGCTTTGTTCCCTGCTATTGCGGTGCCTCTCTTGTTTTCTTCCTTTTCACTCACACGACTTATTATCTTGCTAAGTGAAAGTTTTGTGAGGCCAGTTTTGTAATTATTGGTTCAAAGCTTTTATATATTATTACTTCTTACCAAAAATAAAATAAAATTGATACACTATTATGATGTAGCATATATTAATGGGTAGTGTATAAATGCGCACTTATAGTACAACACATTATGAGTAGATTGGTCTTAGTATATTTAGCACTATTCTTAAGTTAATCCCATCCTTCTTGCTTCCGAACTTGAGCGGTGTTAGGAAAAACTAATGCGTCTAGTGCTTCAATTATGACAATCATCTAATGTTAATTATTCGCATCGTCTTTCAAAATTCAAAAATTTTGGAGTCCTAAGGTATGTGTCTTTATGCTTAACCCGAGTTTGTTTAGGTTTTTTTAACATAATGTCTACTCTTAACAGTAACAAAAATATATTGCGAGATATTTTTCAATGAATTTAACATCTTAACTTGTTAGCTTTCAATTAAATAATTAAATTTCTAATTTAATCTAACTAACCATCTAGTTCCTAATAAAATAAATCTAAACACCCCTTAAATGTCATTAGCCTACTAAGCAGAGTTTAGATTATAAACTCACTGGTTATTGTGGAAACCAATTCATTGCGACGACGGCACGACGGCGGCCGAAATCTGAATTTTCGGTGGCATCGGTGGACTTGGGCTGGGCCTAAAACGGGCCAAACAAATCTCAGTCCAATCTGAGATTTGCTTTTGAAATGGACTGGGCCTAAAGCGGGCTGACTTCGCGGGCTTGGGCCTCAAAATCACGGGCTTATGATTCTGCTGGGCTTCTAAAAGGCATGGGCTTGCTACTGGGCCAAGACTTGGGCTGTTGGACTTATTTAATGGGCTGAGTAATTGCTTCACTAGGCTGGACTGCTGCAAATTTTTGTGGGCTTCCAATGGCCCAACTGCTGGGCTCACTCAGGCTGAGATGGACCGAAATATGGGCTGAAATCGTGTGGGCTAAAGACGCACGAACGTGCTGGGCCGAATTTGCTGGAGGTGCTGCTTCAGTTGATCGATGCTGGACGAAGGAGCAGCGAACGAAGGAGATGCTGGGGACGCGTGGGTTGCAGCTGTCGATTAGGGGTGTTTTGGTCTTCGTGGACAGCTGCTTCGTTGGAATCTTCAAGCAGCGACGTTGAAGAAGAACGAAGCAGCGAAGATGAAGCTACTTGCGGTCGTTGGGTAGACAACCAGGAGACATGCGGCAGAGGGGATAAGCCGAAGTGGAGAGAGGGCGAGCTGCTTCGGCTTCGCTGGATTGATTCGGTAGTGGAGCAGGGATGAAGAGGGACCGATGGTGGAGCAGCGAGCATGGAGTCAACAAAACCGCTTGGGAGCTTGCTACGTTGACTGAAGCTTCGGTGGATTGGGAAAACGGAAGGTGGTGCTTCGGTTTTGCTCGAGGGAAAGAGGAACAAATGAAAGAAACGATGGGCAGGAATTGAAGAAGAACAAAATGAAAAATGGAGAAGCAGGGATCCTCGGTGGTCGGCTATTTTAGGGGGAAGGCTCGCGCACAAAAGTGGAAAGGAAACAACTAGCAAACATGAGGAGATTGGAGAGAGAGACCAAAAGTCCACATTATTATCCAAAGACTTAAATGCTTGGTTCCCCCTTTGGTGTTCAATCCTATCTCAAAGTCCCTTAATACTTTCCAGCCTTTATATTCCACAAATGACCCCATTTGAAGCCAAAAATCCAACCCTTCCATAGCCCGAATTTCCACAACTTGGTTCAATTCTTCCGAAATTCTCCAATTCAACATCCAATTTGAATGAAGAAAAGCCTGTAGAATTTTCACAAGTGCCCTCGTCAAATTCCGGCTTGGAAGTCAAAAATTTCTTCAATTTGGCCAATCCGAATTTCCGTTAATTTTCCGCGGCATCCGAAACGATCTTCCGTAAAAATCTCGAAATCTTTGAAAATTTCTCAGAGGATGAGTCGACGTTCTTAAAATAGCTCGTGACATGACAGAGCTTCCAATTTCTGAAATCGGACTCGAATCGGCAGTTAATTTCACTCCGATACGTTTTTAGCGTGACCTAGGGCTACAAGGTAGTTTTCAGAACTTTTTAGTGCAAATGACCCGTGGTCAATTTTCTTCAAGTCACAATGAACCCACTCAACACAATAGTGACTCTCGATTTTCGTGAAAATCTCGAGGATTCAAACACGGACACATGGTACCAAAACGACAATAAAATCAAATTAGTGTCAGTCGACGAGAATTTTCCAATTCAATGGAGTCACCCACGATCGATCACGTATCTCTACCAAACCGACATATTTTTTTTTTTTATCTCAAATAGATTTTATATTGTGCCGTAATAGCCTCTAAAGATGAGCACGCTCAAGAAGTCGATTCTTGGTCGAATTCTCAAGTCTATTTGCCTTAAAATCTCTTAATGACTCCCCCAGATGGTTTAGTTATCTCGTGAGTGGCCAACTCTGAGAAAAACACTATAATCGTGTCGATGAAAAGCCCAACTTATCCGATCGAAATCAGGACTTGAAAATCAGAATGTCACAATCTTCATGTCCAAGATTAATCAAATATCACTTAGACAATCCAATCCACAAAGTATTTCTCTTTTATGAGTATTTAAATTCCCCTAATAGTATATGGGAGTGTCACTATTCAAGCGAGAACTACAATCTAAATGGGATGGTATGACCGATCAATCTACTATAATGAACTTGGTCCGTATAAGACAAAATTTTATATTTCACCACAATAGAAAAGAACAACTCTAAAAAATTTAAGACATTAGAACTGGCCTTCAAAAGAAACACTCACCAAGAATTGAACTTCTGGGGGAAACTCGAGTTATAACCTGATAGCATGTAACAACAAAATTTCATCACTAATATCATGTCTCTAAGATCAACATTTCTCCCCTTGGTTGTTGAATAAAATAAATATTAATTCAGGATTAAGTTTAATTGAATAATATTGTCGCTCAATTGATCCTTAGTAAGTCTCACGAAACACCAATTTGCCTTGCGAAGAAGGCTGAAATGAAACATGGTAGCAGTAGGATCCTAATATATCCTCATTTCTTCGCCAACCCCTTCTGCTGCACAAACTCCTTGATCCAACACCCTTTCGAAACATAGTGTTGGATGCAAATTAGCGCAATCCCAAGATCTCCATAACCAGAACAAGAACACAAACAATTGAGTATAAAGATTAACGCACCTGTGTTGAGATCCATCGTTCTTGAAACGGAAGCGAAAAACTAATGTTTCACGCGGAAGTCCTTCTCCTCTATTACCCTCCGTATCACTAGCTCAATGTGACGGGCCCCTCACGTTTAGCGTTACGTAAACACTCCTTATATGAGGATACAAGTGAGAATTATGGTTAGAGGAGAGACTTGAACATTATTTATAAAGTTTCTAACCAGGTCCCCTTATTACGGACCAGGCTTAACTCGGCTCACACTAGCCAGCCCCATATTAGACTAATTAAGAAACATTTTATCTCACCTTAGACAAACCATGTTTTACAATAACTATAAAAACAATAAATTATAATATCAATTAATGTAGTTCACATTAGGAAAACTTTTACATTCTTCTACTTGGACTATATTAATTGAAATCGTATTGTATGTGCACACATTGGTCCACAGATAATTTTTAATAGTCAATCATATCTCATAAAATCTCAAACACTAAATCATGGCGGTAACTACATGTATACACACAGAGTCTTCCATGATCACGAGTGCTCTCAACTTTATTGATATATATTCGATATGGTAGTGTGGCAAATGGATAACATCTCTCATATAGATATCCCATTTATCAGTCACCATTATCTTACTTTAAGTGTCACAAAAAACTTGTGCTACTAAAGAATGTTTTTATGGTTCCAATGAACCCACATATGCCTTATCCTTACAGTTAACCTTTCTTTATGTATAATAAGGCATATGCACAAGGTAAATAATTGGATGCCCATAGCCTTCACTCAAGGTGTATATAGTATCTTGAGACTTTATTATATGTATTCAATATAATAACAACACATTAAAAAATATTTTATTGAATGCAAAAGTTGATACATATCAAACCGTTACAAAGTGTAATGAACATAGATGAAACATTTATCAGAATAAAGCCAAAATAGCTCTCATTAAACAACAACATTTCATGATGCTCCTAAGCCCATGTTAATGACATGTTGCTAAAATACACATGGGCATAGACGTTTAGTTAGTGGATCTATAATTACATCATCTGTGGAAATATGTTATATTATAACATCACCTTTTTGTACCGTTTCTTTATGGTAAAAAATTTTGATTGTCATATATTTAGACCTCTTGAGACATTTGTTATTAAATAATATTACAAATTTATTGTCTCAATACAACTGTATGGATCTATTCATAAAATTAACAACAGTCAACTCCTTAATGAGGTTCCGGAGCCTATTAGCCCAAGTAACAGCCTAAAAGAATATTACAAACTCTACTTACATAGTAGACATAGAACTTTATTTACTGCACTTCCTGTTAACATAAATATGTATTCCGTTATTGATCATATGTCATCCTAACAGCCAGCAAAGTTTACATCTGAATGCCCTACTAGCTGCAAGAATTAAACATGTTTGTAAATTAGCATATAATCTTCTTCTATTTGTGACCTAGGAACCCAGTACAATTGGCAGTCGGCAAGTAAACCTGGGGGGACACGTAAACGAGAGGACCCACCACCCCCGATGTCCCACTTAAGACCCCAATCGACCGTGAGGGGATTCGAACTCCTCCCCTTCGTGAGGGGAAGAGAGCCCAAACCATCGCGGCCACCAAAGCGGTGGTGCATATAATCTTTTGTTATCTTTAAGTACCTTAAAACCTTCTCAACAACAACCCAATATGATTGATTTCAGCCTAGAAGTTTCGTCGCAAAGGCGATATTTAGTCTAGTGCAAATTTGAGCATACATTATACTTTCAAATGCACTAACACAAGGTACACCATTTAATTAGATTTTCTCAATATCTAAATAAGGACAATGTGATAGATTCAGTCCATCACATTTAACAACATGAGCAATTCTTGGCTTGCAATGATGTATATTGTATATTTCCAAAATTCGATCAGCAAATGTCTTCCGAGATAAATCTAATAAAATATGGTGAAAACAATCCTTACGGACCTTAGTACAAAGGATAAAAGATGTCTTAAGGTCACTACTTGTAAACAAAATATCATGTACATAGAGTATGAGAAAAATAAATTTCCTCCCACTGACCTTGCAGTATATTGAATTACTTTGTTCCTAATTGAACAAAATAACAATACTATGAAACTTTAAATAATATTATCTGGAAATTTGCTTAAAACTATGAATAAAAATTTTCGGTTTACACACAAGTTTACTTGAATCTGCTGCAAAATCATCCAATTGCACTGTATAGATTTTGTATCTATTTGACATAACTCCATATCAAAAATAAACTATTAATGCAACGCTCACTGAAAGAATATTTAAAACTGCTAGAAAAAAATTATTATTTCTTCACTACAAACTATTCACCACTCTTTAAGAGTGAAAACTTTAGCTACAAATTTAGTTTTAAACTCCACAATCTTTCTTTGAAATCCTTTTAGTTTTGTACGCCAATTTGTAACTAATGAACTTGTAATCTTTAGGCAAGTCGGTAAGTTTCCAAACACTATGATGTTTCATAGATTGTATATCGCATTTTATGGCATCTAATCACATATTTGATTGATGATAAGAAATAACATTTATTTATGTCGCTAAATCAACATGTAGTGGATATTGCAGTCATGCTCTCACAAATAGACTATATAGTCTAATGGAATAATTGATAATCTTTTCCTAACAAATCTCCTAAGTAAAGCTACAACCACTTTATTCTATACTTGAGAAATTTGAAAAATTTCATTATAAACTATATCAAAAATAGTACATTAAACCTCAACAAGTTTAGTCTATGGTACATGAGATTCCATAATTGTCTGTACCACAATTATCTGTATTGGCAAAGATAAAGACATGGTGATTTTCCATTGTACTATTATCCTTAATAGTCTGAAAGTAGTTATCCTCTATAACTATGTTGAATTGTAGAAACTTTATATTATGCGATTCAATAATTCTTGTACCTTTTTTAGGGTCATAAAATTGATACCCCTTTTAACAATCTGGGTAGAATACAAAATAATTCCGAGTGGATCTAAATTCCAATGCACTTAATATTAGACTAGATTACCTCACTTCTGCATGACACCTCTAAATTTAATATGATTCAAGTAATTTATGTCAAGTTTATAACTCAAAAAAAGTTTATGAAATAACTTTGATAAGAAACACCATTTGTATGTGAAAATGTTGTTTTCAAAATATCGACCACAGAAGACTGAATAAATTAGTCTTATTAATCATACTTATCACCATGCCTTTCGCCAAATCTTTTGTCATGATTTTCAGGCATAGTAATTACGTTACCATCCCAGAATTTACAAAGTATTTGACAAATGACCCTTTAAGCTATTTCTCATTGTCAAACTTGCCAAAATACTAATAGCCACTATTAGCCTGACAACCTTTAACACTAATTGTAACTGTTTTATTTTTTATCTCGGTCATTTTCCTTAAATAGAAAATTTTTTGAAACAACATTTTCAATCATATACGAAATGTATATGTTATTAAGACTTAAACACAATCTTTGCAGATGTGTCATAATTTCGGTATTAGACAAGACATAATTTAAGCCACTAAGGCTTCCATCATATTTTAGTAGTGCAGTCAACTGGTAAACCACTTTTCAAGTGCTCCTAGAATGGAACGCTTCATGGACAGTAAGCAAATTCTATTGCTTTTCTCCCAAGCAATAAATCATATGTCCATAACTTAAAATTTGAAATAGTAAAAATCTCAATAATAATGGAGTTATTAATTACAGAAAATGTGACTGAAAAACAAGCAATGTATATAATTAGCATTATGTGAGCACCATGTAGCTTGATGTACAAGTACACATCCAGAGAGGTACGTGCATAATCATTTAATCACCTTTGGGCAGAATACATTACATGCAGTTGTACACTCCCCACATGATAGCGGTTATGAGAATATATTTTAATCTTTGTGAATTCATCACCTTTGGGTATATGAACCACTAGGATCGGTCACTTATCCACCACACCATTATGCATCCCTCCATAAACTAATACACAATCACCTCATTTGGGAGTATGACCACGCATTAAATCAGGAGACATCCTAATCATTATACAAGATCGAAATTTATCAAATCCAATCAAGCGTGCCACTTTGGCGGTCACTACTCAATTGAATCTTTGAAACTCTCTCATACCGGGGATATAAACCTTACTACTCACATACACCATATATGTGTGTGTGTGTGTGTGATTTTAACTTTAGTAATAGGGTAGTAAATCACTAAAATCACATATTATGCTAATTACAATGCTTTACAATCATCTGTATATATATATAAAGAACATGAAAGAAAGACTCCAATGAGATCACCGATCATAGCAATATAAGAAACTTCTCATAACATAGAAGAAAGCATCTCTTATGCACCATGATTACAGATTACCAGAATAACATAAAAGAATGCTGATTTAGAGGATCTATTACAAGTTAACATCAATAGCAATATAGGGTACACTAGATCAAAAAACCTGATAACTAATCCACTATAGTTCATGAGTTTCATAAGGCAGAACATGACTTCAAGGCCGACAACATATATATTTTTATAGTCAATTTTAAGTAACAAATATCATTGCATCAACCAGTGGTCTATAAATTGAGTCAAACCACAGAACCAAATATCTAAACTATAACAGTAGATACTATTGCTCTACGTAAATGTTGTCATACTCCTTAACCATAAAAAATGTTCAACTTGATAGATATTAACAAGTGACCAGATGAATTTAGGTACAATATGCAATAACTTAACTGACATGCATTACCCACATTCAGCAGATGTGTTAATTAGTACAATCAGTTTGGTCACGAGTTCTAAAGACGTTCATTATTCAAAGGTTACTAGCATGTAAAGGAGTATGCATGAGCAACAAAAGTTTCATGACTTTTACTATTTCTCATTACCTCAATACATAATTCAAGTACTATTTCATAATGGTTGTATCTCATTAAACCAGCTTCAGTTCACAATAAAGTTTAATTTTTATTAATGAATCACATATTTATAATGTTTATGTGATAACATATCTGCAACCCAACACTTGTATTTCCAAAATCACAGAAAATACAGGAAAAATACGCAAAAATATACTAAAAATACACGTATTTAGGGTTTTGTATGTATTTTCACATCCATAAAATCATTAAACATATAAAATAAATACACCACAACATAGAGGATGAACATACGAATCCAATGGCACTAGCCACGCGTCAATCCGATGCTCCATGCGCCCGCATGCGCCGCCTAAGTGCGCGGCGTGTGGAGCCCACGCGTGGGCGTATCTTGACCAGTCAAAACTGGTTCGACCAGTAGCGATTCAATCGGTTCCCGGTCCAAGCACTTGGTCCAGCTACCCTGTCCGACTGGTTGACCAGTTCGGTCAACAGTTGACCGGGTCGGGTCAGGTCAACGGGTTGGGTCGGGTCGGCCGCCAATTGGGTCCGGTCACTGACGTCATAGTGACATCAGCCTACGCGTGAGTCGCGCGCTATGTGTGGGAGTGCGTGAGGGTGCGTGACCGCGTGTGGGGTGCGTCTCCGACGCCTTGGCGGCGTGTGGCCGCACGTGGGGGTGTGTGCAGCCTCCTTCGGTGATGCGTCGCCCACAGATCTACTCGTCTCGTTGAGCCCAGTCAAAATTTGTGATTTATTTTTATTTTTATTGAATAAAAAATCACGGAAATCACAAATTATGGCAAAAATTATTATGCATTCGAGTTCTTGAGTTATGGTTGCTCTGATACCACATGTTGGATGCAAATTAGTGCAATCCCAAGATCTCCATAACCAAAACAAGAACACAAACAATTGAGTAGAAAGATTAACGCACCTGTTTTGTGATCTATTGTTCTTGAAGCGGAAGTGGAAAACTAATGTTCCACGCACAAGTCCTTCTCATCTATTGTCCTCCGTGTCACTGGCTCAATGAGGCGGCCCCCTCACGTTTAACGTTAGGTAAACACTCCTTATGTGAGGATACATGTGAGAATTAGGGTTAGAGGAAAGACTTAAGCACTATTTATAGAGTTTCCAACCAAGCTCCCTCATTACAGGCTAGGCTCAATCAGAGTTTTGTCATCAGTGAGTGAGGCCGCGGACTTTCGCTTCAGTTGGGCGGGGGGAACGGCTTCTTGATGAGGGTCGTTGATTTCCTTGGTGGCCAAGAAACCCTCCCGATCCGGCATGAGGGGGAAGAACTCGCGAGTCGCCTCTGATTGGTAACGACATCAACCTTTGCAATCAAGTTTCGAGAGCACGCTCAGGAGAGAGACATTCTTTCCTAATTTGAGTCAGGTCAAGATTAGTGCATGTGGAGATTAACAAAAAATGAAATAAATTCAAGATTCAAAATTTATTTCCTAATTTGTTATGTTATTTTCATCATGTAATAGGATGGAACTTTAAAAGGCTGGAAACAATTGATTTATTTTTACAAAAGAAAGAATTTAAAATGTATATAATAATGAGTTTATAAAAAAAATGACATTACAAAAAAGGATTAATATCCTGAAAAGCCTCAAACTGGTATATTTATGATAAATTTACCTCAAATTATTTTTTTGGTTATCAAAAACTTCAAACTGGTACACTTGTGACGAATCTACCCTCTGTTAGCTTCCATTAAATTTTGCCATTAACTTTGCTGACGTGGCAAGTCATGTGGAAATTCATAAGTTTAATATCACTAAAAATCCTAAACTGATATATTTATGACAAATTTACCATAAACTATTTTTTTCGATAATAAAAACTCTAAACCGGTACACGTGTAATACATTTACCCTCCAATTTTCCCAAATTTGACCGAGTAATGATGTGCAATCAATTTGATTTTCCAGATTACTTTAACTTTGCCTCCATATAATTAATACTTGACTTTTTTTCCCATTGGAATCATTATTAGAAGAATGTTCAAAGACTACCAAATGTGCAGTTGATTCTTGGGCCGTAGAGGATGCCCATTAACTAAAACATGGATAGATTGCATGCGCATACAAAAGAAGTGCTATTCATAATGAGCCAGAAGCAATAAACTTTCCATCAAAATAGGCATAGAGAGAGAGAGAGAGAGAGAGAGAGAGAGAGAGAGAGACCCTTCCTAGTATACAAGCCACACGCAATTGACCAAATTCATCATCAAAATGCAAATAACATCATCTACACAATGGAGAGAACGAAACTAAAACCATAGATCAATATCTTTGAAATAGCTTTCACACTAGCCATGAACAAGCTTTACAAAGCAGCCTTTACCTTAGACACCAACCAACCAACTAGCCAAAAAAGGCAAATCCATACTAGACAATAGAGGTCCAAAAGCATGTTCTATATCAAATACCATCCTAAAAATAAAAATAAAAATAAAAAGTCAATATATGCTAGATTTGAACAAGCTTAATAGGACAAGCTTTACACCCAAAATCCAACTCTCCTTACAGGTTCTTTGCCTTGCTTCACTTTGAGATTGTTCAGTTTGAGGGGGTATAGAAACTTGGCTTGAAAGATCCACTATATGATTTGCACCACCTTGACGAATTTCTTGTACCATGTTACTACCGAATATCTGAAATTTGAGGAAAAAACATAATCTTATTATGCTAATCATAGTGGATTAAAAAATGCTTAACAAAATAAAATGTTCACACTCAAATATGAGTTTCCAGTGGCTTCAGATACGTAAAATCCATATCCTTGTAGAACCTATAAGAAGAAAAACCATATTAATATTTTACTTTGATATTATCAAAAACCATATGAATTCTACTAGTAGACTACTCACCATTTCTCTTCTCAGAATTGACAATATTTGATTGTCTTGTTATAGATGCAGCTGAGGTACTTTCACTTTGTTTGTTCGATGCTCCTCCTTTAATGGTTAGTTGCTTTAGATGCTTCCTTGGCCTACCTCTTTTGCCCTATATAATAGACATATATAAGGTATATTCTAAAGGAAAATGTATCACATTTGTGTTTGAATTTCCTTATAGGTAGTTTAATCTAGATAGGTGTCTGAGGTTGGGGGCTTGTTGTCTTGTTGTGTCCAATACTGTGACAATTGGAGCATTTCATGGTAAAACCATATTTTGATATTTTAGTAGGATTAGTGTTCATGGCCCTTGGCTTCCTCATTCTTTTGCTTTTCTCATCATTTTTCTTCCCACCATTGGGTCTCTTCATGTCTATCTTGGGCCTCCCTAGAAGCTTTTTGAATGGCTGAGGCAATAGAGGCTCTTCACTAGTCGTTGGCCATATTTTATTTCCATTCAAGGTAGGTAATGCAAATTGATAGCAACGCTCGTACGTAGCTTTCTTGAAACAATCAACTACATAATTATTTAAGTTACACTTCATGAAATTGATGCACGAGTAGCATGGTTGCATGGTATCCCCGATATATACCACTCTCTGCAAGTGCATGTCTTCTCATTCAAATCAACCATAAAAATATCATCATTTACTTCAATTTCAAATCTGAAAGCCGTAGATGGCCTTGGAATGCAAAACCTAGTCTTCATCTTTTCCTCCTCAATCTTCGATCTAGTTCTTGGACAAATCTCATCTCTTGAACCAACCATCAATTGGCTTTTCTCATACATTCTTACCACAAGTAATTTTCTTATGCCCTCTAACATATCAACAATGGGAAATTCCCTTTCTCTACATATATATGCATTGAACGTCTCACTCAAATTGTTCTCGATAGTATTGCAATTTTGTCCACACTTGATGAATGCCTTGCAAAATTGTTTTGGACCCTATCTCGTGAAGTCTTCATATGCATGAACAGACTCTTCCTTCATTTCTTTTATTGCCATATTGAAATCGGCCTCATATGTCGAATATAAAGCTCTCCAATAGCAATTCCTAAATGTTTCTCTCTTGTATCGTTTTTTCCAGTTGGCATAAATGTGCCGAGTACAATTCCTATGCTTTGCTCGTGGAGAGAGTTTAGAAACTTCATTGAGCAGGCTTTGCAACACATTATTTGACATGCATATAAGTTAGTTTACAAACAATAAATACTTTTATTAGCAAAGCTTGTGCACAATCTTACCTTCTTTTGATCGCTCATGAAGGTCCAGCCAAGACCTTGTCCCACATTCAAGTCTTTCACTAGTAGCTCGAGGAACCAAGTCCAAGATTCTTCGGTCTCAACTTCAACAACAGCCCATGCAATTAGAAACATTTGGTTGTTTCCATCTCTACCAATAGCACAAAGCAACATCCCCCTAATAAAGTCTTCATAAAGCATCCATCCAATCCAATTACTCGTCTATAGCCTGCTAGAAAACCCTTTTTTTTTAATTCTTTGAAGCAGACATCGAATCTTTTGAATGTATTATATATCGTCTAACTTCCAAGTCAAATGTGCTATTCTGACTACATCGAATCAACTCAGCCTTATAAGAATGCAGCAACTTATATTGCTCAACAAATGGATCTCTAATGATCTTAACAACTATAGTAATTGCTCTATAACAAATCCTCCTATATAGTGTCAATGCCCACATCTCCATTACATCCCCTGCGTTTGTGATGTTGTATACTTCAAGTTAGCTCTAATTAAGGCAAAAACTGCTCCGCAAGCCATATATACGATGCATTCTTATTTCTCATGCTCCTAGGGCAAGTATGTTATTTTTTAACTGTCTTTATGATGAAGGTCTTCTCACTTTGCATCCAATTAGCATAAACTCTCCATTCACAACCATTCTCACACCTACCATCCATTTTTTTTTCACTTCACTCTTCTTCTATCTAATGTTAAATTCGTTTATGATTGTGTAAAGTTGCACATCTTTCTTGAATTGAGCATGAGCCAAATCTCATTCCTACTTTAAATTATATGTCTTTATGATCAAATTTGGGGCATATTTAATGGTTTTCGATCTTCTTTGGTCACAGACTTCTTCATCTCCATTAGAGTTAGGAGGGCTCAAATTCTCATCTCTTTCTTCTAGATTAGTGTCTCCATCATTTCACCTTCATCCTCATTTTTAGGAATGTTAATGGGAACTATATTAGTAATAGTAGCAACAGCAGCATTGGCCTCTCTTCTTATTCGCTTAGCAAGAAAGAAATCCCCGTTACCATCACTGAGAATATAGTCATCATCACTTAAAGATAATGTACCATAATCTTACTCTAGTTCACTATTCCTATAGCTATCACTCTCACTATTATGACCACTAGTTGAAGAACCACTATCATCACCAAGAGCAACTCCTTCAATATATACTTTAATAACACCAAAGCTTGATCCTAGACCCACCAATTCTAACACTTGATCATCACCAAAAATCTGCACAAGACCACTTCTCAAGGAATCCCTTGGAGTTAGGTACCATAACTTTTCAACTACGTATCCTCGACCAAGAACAACCTTAACAATTGCATTATAGTTAACTACCATCAACTTACAATGATGGAGATATTCTACATGGTAGCCTGTGTACTTTGTGATGTCTCCAAACTCCATAACTCCACCTAGGTTAAGTGCAATTGTAAATTCGTTAGACATCTGCAAGGGAACAACAAACAAACCAATTAGTTTACAAAAACCTCTCACAAATAACTAGCAAAGATAGGATGATCAAGTTTGACACAAGATGAGAAAATCGAGTTCGGCAAACAGGATGCTTTGTGTTTTCAAAGTTAGAAAGTTTTTATCTTCAATCAACATTGACTCATAAAACTCGATGAGAAAATAAAATGCCCTTTTCTATTGTTGGTCATTACTAAGATGTCCTGGGAACCTTGACAGGAAATATGAGGCACCTACGTCTGGAAAGAGACCTAGAGCTATTTCAAGCATAGTAAAAACCTACAACAAAGTTAACCAAACTATGTTGATAAAACTGCTGGAAATCTTGATATGATGTTAAATGAACAAGAAACTGGACAATCACAACACGATGGCACCTGCCAACTACTTGCTTACATTAGTCACTCGATTGACACATATCTATAGTAAATGAATCGAGGTCTAATATCGAAATTAGACCTTGATTCATAAAATTAAACCCTAATGTCAAATGGGTCAAGTTGAATTTCTTCAATTAAAGCTCAATAGCTTGGATTTCCTATATTCAAGAGAGTGAAATTCCTCAAATTGGGAAGTTCTTGAGTCAATTTCTCAAAACGAGTCCTGGATTTGGATTTATCTTAAGAAAATAAGTGGAATAGAAGCTTTCATTCGCAAATCATGAAGAATTGGCCGAGACCCCTAATTAGCGCTTAAAATGGTAATTCGCCTTTCGACATGACTGTTATTGAATTTGAATGAACGAGTGGATGAGAAATGATTCCTAGACCAAATGTCGTAAAAGGAATTGACCTAATTATGACTAAAATGAAAGGAGTTTTATTTTTAGTTGATTTCAAACCTAAAAAAAAAAAAAAAAAAAAAAAAATGGAAAATAAGGTTCTTAATCGATTTTTATAAAATTTTCAATACTAAAGTCAAATTGATACTAAAACAAGATGTTTTGTGAACTTTTTATTTGTTTTTTTTTTTTTGTCAAGATTTGATCAAAAGTAAATTATTTACTTGACTTTTCCTAAAAAGTTGAGTTTTAGGTCAAATCTTTGAAATTTTTGAAAACTTACTTGGCTAAAGTGAAATTTAAATCATTTGATATCTTCTTGGGAAAAAATCAAATTTTGACTTGGGGTTGACTTTTATTAAAGAGTTTACCAAAAGGTCAACATAAAAGTCAACCATTTGATTTTTCAAAATTTTATTGGAAATGAATAGGAAATCAACTAAAAATGATAGAACGAAAGAAGCAAATGAAAATGAGATTTTTGGTTGAAAAAGGGCTCTGTCGATATCAGAAACCCTAATCTCGATTTTTACCCTTCATGATGCATCGATCGAAAATCATGTGTCAACAAGACCAATATCTATAGACTTTAGATCAAACAATTTTCCCTTATATGCTAATAACTTGGAATCAACTTCTGGCTCAGCAAATGTTGCGATTTCTCTACTGCTTTTAGTCATGTACAACGTTCCTAACTTTGTTCCCCGTGTTACAACCATAGCACCTTTAACTATTTTCCAAGAGTTATTCCCAAAAACAGTTCTGTATCTCATGCTTTCTAATTGACTTATATAGATTAGATTTCTCTTAATTTTTTAAATGTATATGACATAACGTAGCTTCCATTAATATCTATTAGTAGATTTTTTTTTTTGCAAATATCACCCTTTCCCATAATATCTAAAGGTTCATCATCAGCAAGATAAATCTTTCCAAATTTTCCGACAACAAAATTGTTCATTAGTTCTTTGCATAAAGTAGAGTGAAACAACGCACTAAGTCAAGAATCCAAGACTCAATTGGATTGTCAAGACTTAAAATCAAGGCATCATTATCATGCGTCTCTTCTGCATTCACGGATTTCTCTTCCGCTTGATTTTGATCTCCATACTGAATTTTCTTCTTCAAGGCTCTACAATCTCATTTCAGATGGCTTTTCTTTTGGCAATTCCAACATATTATTTCACCACAAGGTCTCAATTTACTTTTCTCTTTGGACTTTGACCTATTGCATTATTGTTTCCACCCTCATTGATTACTTCTCCCTCTTCCTTCACTATTTAAGGCAAAACCTGAAAATTCACTCGATTCTCTCTTGCGAATATCCTCGCTAAAAATCAAATCTTGAATTGGTTGAAGCTTCAACTTTTTCTTTCTAGACGAACTGCTTGCTACATTTACAGTTGCACTCCAACTTTTAGGTAGAGAAGATAATAAAATTAAAGCTTTTACCTCGTCATTGAATTTGATAACCCTCGAACTCAATTGAGTTGTGATCACGTTGAATTCATTGATGTTATCTTCAGATTGAAAAGATGGCACATGAAATATACCTTATTTGATGCAGAAGGCTTCTCGTACACAATGGACAACGCCGCCATCAAATCCACTATTGTCATCTCATTAGCAATGTTGAAAGCATACGCACTAATGTGAGACGAATCAAACTTAGAGCTTGCGGATTTAACAATTCCCACTTTTCTTACTTCATAGAATTTGGTTTCTCTCCAGACATTGGTTGATGCAAGTTCTTTTGATATTGCATATCCTCGATTTGCATCTTCTATAAACCAAAGTCCTTGCCATCGAAACAATTGATGTTCACCTTCCCTTCGTCCTATTTGCTCCCACTATTTTGCCAAAACCAAACTCTGATACCAGTTGTTAAGTGGTCTTGAGCCTCTCTCACCCTAAAAGCTAATTCAAAGGGTGAGGTTAACCGACCATTAACCTCTTTCACAATTGATGTGAGAAAACCTCAACAACCTCCCCCTCACACATTAGGCCTGGGTCGAAGTAGGAACAACCCATAATTTTCTCGTGTGACTATTAGATCCTGACTTGTTGACAACTTGGATTCTGATACCAGTTGTTAGAATTGTGAATTTGAAGAGAAAAAATAGTGAAGAAAAACAAGCAATAATTTTTACGTGATTTTTTCTTCATGAATTTGGGAAGGGTTTTCTACATAAAAATTCTCGCTTGTTTTTCTTCTCTATTTTTCTATTCAAAGATTCGCGCTCCTAACAAAAAGATGATTAGGTGGGTCGAGAGTGGGGACGGGATGGAGGTCGTCGTGAGGGACGTGGACGCAGGCGACGAGCACTGGCTTGTTCTTTGCAACTAGGCGTCCTCGAGGAGCTACTTGCTGAGCGGGGATGGGAACAAGCTGTTTGTCGAGGGGCGAGGGTTGAAGGCCGGGGACGAGATTGGGATGTCCAGGGACACGATCTCTTCCGAGTTCCACTTTACGGTCCTGACGTACAAACAATGCAGCGGCTTGAGTCTGTATTAAAAAGTTTCTGCGATAGGATCTTGCTCTATTTTTCCACATTGATTTGAGACTGGTGACTGTCGAAACAAGAGCATGACTGTGACTGAAAAGTTTCGTTTATTATTCCCACGAAATGATAAGTTGTTCTTTTTGTATATGATTCAACACTAATTGAGGAGATGTTAGTTAGCTAACCATGAATTATTTCTGTCATTGAACAGTATCTCCATTCAAGTTCTAATTCGCTGCAATGCTAGATTCTGTTGCGCTGTATTGCCAGGGTTCTCTTCTTCTGTCACCCACCTCATCAGCACCGTCCAATGAATTCTCCATGGAAATTTCCATTCCTAGAGGTTAAGGATGCCAGCAACTTGTCTTCATCATCTCCTGGCGTCCCCGCCGACCTCGGTTCTGTTTGTATGTCTGTCAATCTACGCCTCGACCCACTTCACTTCAACCTGATGAAGTAAACGTATTGTTAATCCGATGCACGGTCTCTTACGTGCTAATGCTGAGAAATCTCGATTAGTAGACGTATGGCAGTGTCGTGTCTTAAAACGTAACGGTTCTTTTTATTTATGGATATCTTATTCAAAGAAATCGTTTGATGAAAAATTCGAAGGGAAAAAAATATCTTGGATAATAATAAATATATTGTTCTAACGAAAATTTTGTGTCTCGCAATCCTAACCTCAAAATCTCAGTCGACCACTGGATATTGATAGTCAATATTTAAAAAATAAAATGAGGGACAATGCCTGGAAGATTATGAGCTATTTGTCACACATAAGATATGTCTGGGCATGTCTTGGTCAAAAGATACACGACTCGTTAAAGTTAAAATGGGTCCAAAATCCAAAAGCATTTAAATGGTTCATAACAAATTTCGCAAGTCGGCACAATGAGTCTATAAAATAAAGAGGACAAAATAAGTGGGTTATAAATGGGTCCATTATATATCCTTTTACAATCCACTTAAGGCTGAACCATTTAAAAAGCCTCTACCTTCTCAAGTCAGCTTATGTTATATATGAAGATGTGTCCGGCCAATTATTATAAATTTTTTATCTTATTTTCTTTTTATTTTTTTCTATGAAGTTCGGTGAGGGCTGCGAAGCCTTTATGGGCCAAGACCCTCGCCCATGATCAATGAGGGCTTTGTGGCTCTTCCCAGATTTGGGCCAGGCCTGACCCTCACCCATGGCTCTCACCAAAGTGGCTGGCAACCTTGCTTGTGGTCAACAAGAGGCAATCAACGAGCATAGAAGGGAAAAAAAAATTAAAATATATATAGTCAATTTTTAAAAAAATTATAAAAATGATAAAAATTGTCATATGGATTTGTATTAAATGGAAGTGTTTTAACAATATAGTTTTTTTTTTTAAAGAAATCATAAGAAACAAGTTATCCTAGATTGAGTTAAATATGAAAGTATTTTAGTAATATAGGTTGGTTAGGAATGAGTCGAGAAATTTGCATTATGAATAAATTAGTCAATTTAGGTTAGACAGTATATGATTCCATACAAACCCAACCCGACTTACCTGTCCGATAGGTCTACACTATTTACGTACCTGCATGGGATGTCCCCTTTTGGGTCTATCACAAGGTTGGTTGTGGCACGAGCAATGCGGTAGGAGAGCTTCCTTATTCTTCCCACACCAAGTAATAAATGTTCTTTCCGATTCAAATGCACATAATGATTTAACACGAATTGAAAGATGCAGATGTTCTCTTTATAGTGTTTATTGATTAGCTAACACCGTGAATTATTTGGGCAAGGCATTTGTTCAACTATGATGCATTGCTTGGTTTTGCGCGAAAACAGTAGAGGGTACACCCATTTCCTCGTAGCTGTAAACTTTGCTAGAGAGCAAACCATTCCGACCAAGTGCACAAGTGTTCTTTTCTTTCTTCAGTGCAACTAAAGAGAAGTGCGTCCACCTTCCTCCACTTGTGGGCTCAGGGGAACTCTGCCCGCTCCTTCTGTGCGCTATATTGCCACGATTCTCTTCATCCGTCACCCACCTGATTAACACCTACCAACGAATTCTCAGGGTGGCGTCAGAGGCATGTGTGTGTGCATGAGCGTCTATTTACGTATGAAGAACTCTTTGGGGACAGATTCCATGTGCATGTCACAATTTACGAGGACCCATTTCGTTTTCTGGTGCTAGAAAGAAGTGTTTTTGTAATACAGGGCCATTAATTCAGCCCACATATTTTGTTATCCGAGCCCTCAGCCCATCTTCATTTCGTTTACTTGACAAAACTATGCCTATTTGTCAATAAAATGATACTTATGCGTCAACATAAAGCTTGCCCATAGCTTAAGCTCATTGTTGTCCGCTAACCACAGCTCCTGCGTTGAACTTGTTTGCATCATAATTTCACCCACCGATCTCCCTTTCAAACAAAAATTACAGTTAATAGAAAGCCCTTTCAAGTACTACAAGAACTCTAACTTGGCCAACCCTAAATCTAGCCTGAAACAAATAAAATTGAGCCTTGAAGTACTACTGTTCACAATCTGTCCACATGCACCGACTTCAGAATTTCGTTCTAGGTAAACCGTAGCTCAAATCAAGATCTATAAAATGCTATAACTTCACATCATTCTAAAATATCATACATACATATATATATATATATGCAACCCAACAAGCAGCAACACCTAATTAATAAAATATGTGGGCTGAATTAATGGCCCTGTATTACAAAAACACTTCTTTCTATGAACTTAACTCATGTCTTGAAAATGAGTTAAGTTCTTTATTAAAATATTGTTTTTACTCAGTTTTTTTTTTTTTTATATCATTTTTCAATTAATTGTTAGTGCATTGGCTCAAGTAACTACCATCGGTTGATTTTGGGTTCATTCAAGTGAGTAATACAATTTCTTCTATGAACTTAACTCATGTCTTGAAAATAGTAGAGGTTTAATATAGTATGAATTACCAAGAGCATGTTTCTTGCATAAAATGAGATCAAACTTTTACTACATTTTTAATCATTTGAAAATGCATTAGAAAGTCTTATGGAGTAGTTTGAAATGACTATTTGTTAATATTCTGGTTAAATGTTTGCAAAGGGAATCGTCAAAAACTATTTGTATTGGTTGCCAAATGTTTTATGAAATAGTTTTCTAAATGTTGATTGTGGGTTGCTAGAAAAATATGGTGGTTGATGTTGCTCATATCACTGTGCTGAGAGCCCATTGAGGGGTATGCATACTATTTTAGGATGTCATTTTGGGTTGAACCGTCAACTGATATAAGTGGTAGACTTGGCTAAAGAGAGTAAACTTGGTCACCTTTTGTCATGCATGAAACATGACTATAGTTTGATGATAAGCATTAAATTAGCCAATGAAATGGATCATTGACGTGTGATTTGATAAAATTTGTCAATGGATTAGATCATTAATGGTTGTTTATTATTGTTGAGTGGGTTTTGTTGACTAATTTTGTACATGTAGAGTTCTGTTGACAAGTTATTATACATTTTCAATATTTTACATATATCACATATTGAGATGATGAATCATTTATCATTTTATAATGATACATAATGATTGGCTGATCCGCTTAGAAAAATTATACTACTCACTAAGCCATGGTAGATCATGCTTTTATCTACTTGCTTTTCAGGTTCTTTAGCAAACCACAAGTAGGTCATGGGCATTATCATTAGCAAGAGGACTTTTGGATGATAGGAAACTTTGGGTATGGGTAGTTGATAAGTTTCTGTTATGAGTTTTGGTTATGTTGAGATTGTGTCATTTAGAGAAAGGATGGTTGTGTCATGCCACTATCCTTATGGAAGTTGGGGTCTGATAGTTTTGGTCGTATCATGAGCTTTTTCAGGCTAAACATGTTCTGATTTTGGCTTTGATTGCAAATATTAGATGGGCATTAGCTCCTTGGTCGTGAATTTCCTCGATGTTAAGCATCATATTACTTATTAATGATATGCTTGGGTATGCTTTCACTAAGAGAATTCCAATCTTCTTCATCGTTAATCTTTCTATCCTTTTAGGATTAGGATTAGGATAAGGATTAGAATGAACTAAGGCGTGCATACTTTGCTCTATGCGTTCTCTCAGTTGTAATTTGATGTTTTTACTATTTGTTTTCGTCAGAACCTCGTTGCAGTTTGCTTGTCAGCCTTATGCTTCACCATTTCGGCCTTTATATTGCTTGAAGAAGGAAGAGTTCGTTTTACTTGGCCTCTAACTGTCAGTTTCTTCTTTTAAGATAGCTTTATGGAGCAATATGTTTTGCTGCTCTCTGTTGATATGTGTTCAGGCTATGGTAATGTCCTTGCTAGTCTTCATATTGCAGCTTCTCTGTGCTGTAATATGAGTTGCTGCTTGATTATATTAAACATGGGTTGCTTCATATTGCACGCTGCGATTGACATGACATTGCTATGTGATCAGGTTGGTTTGTCTCTTTGGTTCTTGGAGTTCTATACCTCGTGTCTTCTTTCTAGACTTTCAAAATGCCCTATCGAGCTTTGTGAGGTTATCATCTCGAGAAGAAAATTCAAAGTGGGAAAATAGCAGGGTAGAAAAGTGAAATTCTGGTAACGCTAGATTGAAAAGGTCAATGTGTTTTTTATCCGTAGTGCCGCTGCTTAAGCGCACGCAATAATAGAGTTTAAAGATCAGTGGCAAGAGGCTCCTATGCAATCTTTTTTCTGCTCTCTTTCCTCAAGTTACCATCAGACAGAAACAATAAAGAATTATTGATTTCATCACTTCTCTCGCGACTTTGTGGCCTTCTGCTAGTCAGCTGGTCGAAGAAGATTCTGGTCATTGCTGATGGTGATCCTGACACCGGAAAAAGTGCGGTAAGAATGTTATATTCATTATTCATTCCTCGGACATACTGACAAAACTTGCGCAGAAATAGGTATAATTAGACCTACTTTTAATTATTGTCGGTGTTCGATTCCTTCGACCGCAATTCTCCTCCGAACGTCATCGACCGCTCGCCGCCGGCACCATCAATGGTTTCTTTGTCCTATGATTCCGTTGTTATCAATATTGACGATGATAAGAAGGAGATTCGGAGCCGGGAAGTAGATTCATCTCCACGTTCCTAGCTAACCTTCAATATTTAGCTACTCTTTATCGGTCGTGAATATCAACAGCAGCAACCCACATCGAAATATTGGTCCCGCCCCGCTTCAGGCCAACGAGCGATGAGCAATTAAGAAGACATTCGGCAGAATGGATCACTAATAGTTGGGAGATTCGTGTATCACCTGATCCCAAAAAGCTAGAATACATGACTGGTAAGTGTATTTAAATTGTACCCTATGGCTGTCACAGAGATTGTGATCATGAGACTAGATCATAGATATATGTCGTTGCATCCAATCCTAGTCAGACCAAATTTGGTCCGTCTCAGTCGGCTTTTTGTGCCTCGTCACACGGCTGTTTACTCGTTTAAGTTGAGGATCCCCTAAATCTACTGTCGATTTCCAAGCGCCCAGGAAAATACTGGGCACGTGTTGCATAGGATCTTAGAAAGTACCGAAAGCTAAAGGGGGAAGAAGACATGTCGTGGAGGGCAAGCAGGACAGACCCTACAAAAGAAATCAGAAAGCTGTCGAATTCCCAAAGCAAAATAATGAGGATGAGGTGCTGCATAAAATCTTCGAGAAGGTCTGCGATGATTGAGGGAGTGTCCAACAGAGAAAAGTGCCAATTGCGCGAGGGCCTTCTTTTTATCCTCTTATGCTTTTCTGCCACAATTTAGCCTCCCCACCCAACAATTATTTCCTCGCACGAATATCTACGGCTTCGAATCAAAAAGAAAAAGAGGAAAATTTTATGTAAAAGCAGAGTCCACTTATAAGTACTCACGTAAACCAAATCTAGTTCAAACTACTTGGAGATTCCATCTACTTTTTCCTCCTCCCTCACCCTGCTTTTCCTTCTTTCTTTTAAAAAAAATAATAATAATCTTTTTCCCCTTTTCGGGCTCATGTGAACAGTACGCATAGTGCATGAAGAGACAATGATCCTTCCGATAGGCTTCTTTAATGCTTTTCCTCTTCAATCAAACGATTTCATGAAGGTTTGACTTTTTTGAGAGAAGAAGAGGAAGAGAGGAGATGCCACAATCCATGGAAACCAATCCGGTTACCAAGTGAGCTTGTGTCGTTGGTTAATAATATTGAACTTGCTTTGCTTCATATTGCACGCTGTGATCGACATGAAATTGCTATGTAATGATCATTTGTTGCTTTGTCCCTCTAGTTCTTGGAGTTCTATACCTCGTGTCTTCTTTCTAAACTTGCACAATGTCCTATTGAGCCTTGTTAGGTCATCATCTCGAGAAGACCAGCGCTAAAGAAGTTCAATAAATAGAATAAAATAAAAATCAAAGTGGGAAAATAGCAGGTGAAATTCTGGTAACGCCTCGATTGAAAAAGTCAATGTATTCTTGATCCGTAGGTCCACCGCTTCGGTGCACGCGGTAATAGAGAATAAAAGTTCAGTGGCCAGAGCCAAGGCGCCCCTGTGCAGTCTTTTTTCTGCTCTCGACAATGACGACTAGACAACTGGTTGAAGAATAAGCGTGATAAGCATGTAATATCCGTTCCTCGGACTAACTGACAAAACTTGCACAGAAAAAGGCTATAATTAGACGGACTTTTAATTATTGTTGATGTTCGATTTCTTCGACCGCAAATCTCCTCCGAATGTCATCGACCACTTGCCGCTGGCACCATCGATTGTTACCTCGTCCTATGTTTGCGATGTTACTAACATTGACGATGACAAGAAAGAGAATCGGAGGTGGGAAGTAGATTCATCTCCACGTTCCTGGCGAACCCTCAACTTGTTCCCTACTCAGACAAGCCAATGGCAGAGACACGTCAAAATATTGATCCTGCTCCGCTTCAGGCCAACGAGGGATGAACAGTTAAGAAAACATTCGGCACGAATGGATCACTAATAATTAGGTGATTAATGTATTCTATGATCCTAAAGAGTAACGATGCATAACTCGAAAAGTCCGTTTCGACTGCACCCTATGGCATCACAAAGATTGTGATCACAAAACTAGATTGATGGGTATATGTCGTTGCATCGTATCTTTGTTGGATGGAATTTTGTCCATCTTAGTTAGCTCCAGTGCCTCGTCACACAACTATTTACTTGTTTATCTCTACATTTTCCGCTAACCCTCAACTTTATGGGTGGTATATACTGCAATTACTTTATAGGCAGCGCTTTTTCCACTCTTTTTGCTTAGACACTCTCTTTTGTTGTTTTGACTGTACTACCTTGCGGTGCCTCTCACTTATGGTTCAATTTTACAAAAGTAATTTTCTTTTTAATAATTTTGTTTCTTGTTTATTTTTATTTTTTTCTTTCGTGGGGGTCCCATTTTCATCCTCTTTGGCATGACGGGAAAGAGAATGACTTTGAAGAGAACATGGGGACGGTTCGCAAAAGCCGAGACAAGTCCCGCTATTGAAGGTTTCCCCCATAGGTGCACGTGTCACTCCAGCCTCTCGTCAATACCATCATCCCCAGTCAAATTAATCTCCTAAGTGCCAAAAGGTCGTCCTTTCGTGCGCTTTTGTCTCCTCCTCTCTCTCGCATGCTTCCCCCCCGCCAACCCTCTCCCTCTCCCTCTCGTGTATCCTCTCTCATGATTCCTATCGGGTAAGGATATACAAAAGAATCAGAAACCGTTCATATCGCCCCAAATTGGATTGGACCGGATTGAAATCAGCCATTCTCATGGGGTCGGTCTAGTTCTTAGATCTAATTTAGTGAAAACAATAAATATCAGTCTAATTTCCGATTCTAGACATGAAATTGCCCGCCCACCCACTCACCCGGATTGGACCGGTGTATATATATATTTTAAAAAATAAATTCCATCATAATTACTTAATTATTTTGTAATATTTCGACCAAATATATATGTACATATATGTATATTTGTAGACATATATATTTGTAGTTATTGAACATTATTAACTAATTTTGTCTATAGAGTGTGTAATAGGACTAATCCCTTAAGTCTTTTTTTTTATTTCAATAATAAATTTACTTGCTTTCACAACCAAAACAAAAGTAAAGGAATGAAGAGGAGGAGAGGACCGATTGGAGATGTCCATAAATGTTATGGTGCTTTATTGTCATGATACGAAATTGAGAACCAAATATAAGGCCAACTTGAATTAAGCCATCAATGCCCTTGAAAGAAAGAATCGTAGCATTTTGACAGTTTGATATTGCATTTTCTGATCTAGAATTTGATTTATGTATAAACATATGTAAAGAAAATAAAGTATTTTATATGATATATTTTATTTGATTTAATCAAATCTATACAACAATGATTATAATAAGTAATCTGATTTATTTTGATTTACAATATATATCATACTAGGAGTAAAGTATATTCGTGAATGATACAATTTTTTTCAAAGATGCATTTTCTTTAATGCAACGAAAATTATTTAACTACGAATGAAGCAAATGACATTTTTAATTTAATTTACAAAAGCTTTAAGAAAACTCTTTAACCAAAATTGAAATAAATGATACGTTTTATTCAATTCGATGAACTTTAAGAAAATCAAATTATATATGTTTTTTGCACTATACATATTTAATTTCACATAATTTTATGTTCTTCTTTTGAAGTTGAGTTATTTAAATATAGCACATCTCATTTAAAACAAATATGTTTAAATGGTGATGAATTGTTTTATCTAAATTCCACTTAATTCAAAATTGAATTAAAAAAGATAAGATTGAACAGAAATAATATGAATTTTTTAATTCCATCAGATATATTTTACTAAGAATGAATGAAGGATACTGTTTATTTAATTCTGAAAAAAGATTAAGAAGATATAACTACAAATTATATGAAATAACATTACATTTGATTGAATTATATTTTCTATTTTTAAGATTCTCTATTTTAAATATATCTTAAGTCATTTAAAAAATCCATTTAGAAGAAAACTTACATAGGAAAATAATTGTACTTAAAGCCCGCTTAATTGAAATTAACTTCTACAAACAGATAATTAAGAAGTCCATCAGCTTTAATTTGTTTTTAAATTTAATTTATAAAATACGTTTATTGCCTGCGCAAAGTGCGGGCCACGTAATTGGTATCCAAAATTTCAAAGCAAAACAGAAGGAAATCCGATTTTAGTTGGGGAAAATAACAAAGCCAATCAAACTTCCAAAATTTGAAAAGTAAATAGTGAAACCGGGCCACTCCCTATCTTACACCACCCTAATCTCTTGCCTTCTAACTGATGAGTTTGCCCTAAGCGAAATCTACTTAATCTCGAAATCTACTATATGGATCTATACACACGTTTATTACACATTTTGACAGCCCTATATTTGGGTAACCCATATTAGTAGGTAAATTCCAAATTCAAAAAATATCCAATTTTTTATAAGACTTAAGTAAGACAAGAGACACATCTACTATGGGCAATCCAATTAATTGGATTATTGGCAACTAATTGTTGACATAGATTGTCATATCCATCCCGTCTAAGGACCAATTAACAGATGGGGCATTGAAATTTAGCAGATTGGAGGAACCGTGTTGAGAAAGAGCATAAAGCTACTCTCTCATCTCAAGCTTGTGCATTGCTTTGAGAGGGACTCCAAAAGCTACGCACAAAAGCAATGCACAAGCTTGAGATAAGATAGTAGCTTTATGCGCTTTCTCAACAGGGTGAGAGTGATTTGTGTTTTTCTTAGGACTCCAAAAAGCAATGCACACAAGCAGAGCAACGTACAAAAGGCAATCCACACTAGTCACTCTCAATCATTGCTTTTGTGCATTATGAGAGTGATTTGTGAGCAATGATTCTATTTACTGCACCAGGAATTTGGCCGCAAAAAGACAATAATAATTCTCTTTCAGTCCCTTATAAATAGCTTAAGGCAGACCACCTCCCTCTCAACCCACGCTCTCTTCACACACACTGTGGCAATGGAGCGATCGAGATCAGCCCCAACCAATCTGATCGACTTCACCGACCACCTCCGCGGTCCCTTTAAGAGCTCCTCCTCCTCTCCACCCCAGAGTGGCAACATGGTGATACCACAAGAGGGTGAGCTTCCAGGTCGACCTCCATGGTTTATATACTAATACATAATTCTGAGAAATTATTAGTTTATATTATGAAAAAAAAAAAAAAAAAACAAGAGAGAAGAAGGAAAGAGACAAAAGGAGTCTTTTTTCACGTGTCTTATGACTATTTGAAAACTCCCGAGTCGTCGACCTCTAACGTTACCCGCATTGTTTGTGCAGCATCTGACGTCTCCACGGAGTTGGAGCTCTGCAAGCACTGGTGGGATATCACGAAGAAGCTAACGCCAAGTGACCTCGGGGGATTGTCGCGGCTCCTGCTTCCGCAGGGCCTCGTGGAACAACATGTGCTCCAGCGTATGGACGTGGAGATGAAAAGCCGGGTCGAGAGCAATGAGGGGCTGGAGGTCGTCATGAAGGACATGGGCACAAATGAAGAGCGCTCTTTCGTCTTCCGCCGCTGGGAATCGACGGGGAGCTACGTGCTGAACAAAGGGTGGACCCAGCAGTTTGTCGAGGAGCGAGGTTTGAAGGTCGGGGACGAGATCGGGATGTTCTGGCATAAGGACTCTCACAAGTTCTACTTTACGGTCTTTCCCAAGGTTGCTCGCGCCACGAGCAACGCGGTGGCTTGAGCATTCATTAAAAAATTTACGCGAAAGGATTTTCTGTCTTCAGCTTCTTATTAAATTTCGGAAGTAACTCTACCTTGGCACTGCATCGTTGATTATATGTTTTTAAGCTAAGGGGTCAATTAAGTTTTAGCATAGTTTATTTGCATCCTGTCACGTAATCGAGTCTGTTGTTACTAATATCGTTGTTGGTTGAATTTTGGTTCGGTTTGGAATTGTACTGCGAAGAAATCAATCTCCTTTCGCATAATATATTTTTTATCTGGAGTTAACATAGAACTTTGGTTTCTTCAAACAAAAGCTGAAGAGTTATTTCCGATGAAGGATATTTCATTGTGGAAACAATTTCGGCAAAATCCTAATCATGAATTATTTGTCATTAAACGGTGGTTCTTTCAAGTTCTTATATGTTGCAACGATAGATAATTGTGGGCCAATGGAACCTTCCAATAGGCTTCTCTAATGTATTTCCTCTTCAAACAAACGATGATATCATAAAAGTTGTATCATACAAAATAAAGGACGGGCGAATCGGACAGCCCCCAGGTTAAGGCTCGACTTTTGATAGAAAAAAGGTGGGGGGGGAAGATATGAGACGAGTCTTGGACACTCCAAGTGCAAAACTTGATATGGAGGAACACTTAAATACTAAAAGTTTATAAAAATATACTTAAGTACCAAAACCAGAGCAAAATAGATCAATTAAATGCCAACGGCGTACAAAACAACGTTGATGTGGCTAGATAAACAAAAAATAATGTCGTTTTGTATGCTGGTGTAACTAAACAAGTCAAAAACAACATTGTTTTGCCTTGGATTTGAATTTTAACATAAATATTAATTAAATTAAATTTAAAACTAACTAATAAAAGAAGAAGATTGCAAAAGCGATCTATGTAAGCCCTCATTGTCGCCTTCCCACCATTGCCGAGAAGGGCTGGCGACAGTGGGGGGGAAGGTCGGCCAGGGTCTCCAAGCCTTGGCTTGGGGCCAACAAGCCTAGCCGACACGCAAGGGGCTGCAAGCCTTTGCCTAGAGCTAGGGTGAGGGCCGCAAACCTCCCCTAGATCCATTAGGGGTCATCAGCCCTCTCCCAACCGGGCCAAGGGCCATTGCCTACTATGGTGACCCTCCTACCAACGACGGCCCTTGGCTTGGTTCAGCGAAGGCTGTGACCCTCGATAGATCTAGGGGAGGGCCACAACCCTTCCCGTAGATCTGGGCAAGGGCTTGCGATCCCTTGCTGCCGGTTGGCTAGAGTCACCGAGCTCTAGCCCCCATCATTGTCAACCCTTCCCGGCACTAGTGTGGAGGCGATGGCAAGGGCTTGCACATCTCTCATCAATTGCTTTTGCAATCTTCTTATTTATCCTTTTTTAAATAATTATTATTTAGTTTTAAATTTAATTTAATGAATATTTATATTAAAATTCAAATAAGAGGCAAAATGACATTGTTTTGGCTTTTTTTTCTGACTCAGCTTTTCAGCAAGGCACGCAGGTGACTTAAATTGTTAAAAATAAGCCGCCTCATATTTCCAGCACCCTTTGTTGGAGTTTGCACTTAAATGCTCTATTTTTTTTTTTAAGTGACATTTAAGTATCCATCCATGCCAAATTTTGACACTTACATTGCACTTCTACCATTGAGATGCTACGACCCTTTGAGACCAATTCTAGCTAACATAAAGACAAGCAGCTTTTGAGGACCGATCATGACATGGAGTTTTGCTGCAATGATAGATTCTTGTGCAATCAACAAAAGCGATGACAAAAGCTTATATCTGTCTTTGACATTTCGACATGTTCAGTGTCTTCTCGATCAATTTGAGAAAGACTATCATATTCAATTAATTCCTAATTGAATGTGTTTTCTTAAGAAATACTAGAGAACCACGTGGATTAATAACTTTTGTACTTACATTAAATTATCATATTTTAGGAAACATACAGTCTTATCCCCTCCCACCGCAAGCGCGTACTCATTGCACTTTCTTCGATCCTTTTCTCCTAGTCCAGCCCGCATTAAGAAATGCTTTGTATCCTAATCCAGCCAAGGAGTTTTTATCTTTGCGTTTTCGGCTAATTCTCAACTTGCTCCCTATTAATACCCTGTACGAACATTCGAGAAAGCTTGTCTTTCTCCGTCGGGGACGACAAAATAGATCTCCGTGAAAGCAGTCTGACTGGGATTACCACCTAACAAATAGAAAGCAGCTTCCAAACAGGGATAAAGGTCCTGCTTCCTTGTATGCATAGATTCCTCTGAAACCAGTCTGATTGGGATCGCTACCTATTATAAAGAAAAGCAGCTTAACTTTTTCGACGTTGACTACCCCACTGTCGGCAGCACGCATGTGTAAAATCTAGGACTTTGGTGGGTACTTATCTACGGTTTGAATATTAATTTTTCGACGTTGATTCGATCAAGCATCGATTTTTCTCTCTCTTTTTTTTTTGCCACATCTTATATGGTAGTTTGCTTTTTTGCATGCCAATTTGTGAGGAAAAAAAATTGTCCAATGATTTCACTGGACCTCACGTCGGCTGGAAATTATTAAAGTGGATATCGACCATTCCATATAATATGACCGGCAGTTGGCACTAACATAAATAATTTTTGTAAGCTTTTTTATTGAATTTTCTTTTCTTTTCTTTTCTTTCTTTCTTTTTTACTTTTTTTCCCACAAGACCGGCCACCACTGCCAAACCTCGGCTAGAGTCGTGACACCCTATCAAAACCGCTTTCCAATTTTTGGAATGGGAACCAAATCAATCAAGCCTAAAATTAGTCTGGAACCGAAACAACCAATTCCGGAATCATACGAGAACCAGCCCAGCTTCCTCTTCTTTTTGGGAATCGAAAACCGTGTAGGTTAAGGTCGGTTCTCAAACTTTTTCAAAGTTCTGATCCTCTTTGTTAACATTCGGGGTGTGTTTTGGCCATTGTGGACTCTCATCAAAATTCACAACGTTCTTTTTCATATCTTGATGGTGGAGAATATCTCGTTTACAGCAATCACCTTTTGTTTTAGGAAATAATGCTCCATGTAAGACAATCTCTTCTCAAAAGCTTAAACAGCCCAAATGTATACCTTGAACTCCTATCTTAACAATAGTCGAATGCTCTGTTTATCACTCGGGCACGTATGCACTTCAGTTTCCTATTCTATCTCCCATATGCTTTCAACATGAAGTAGGAAACCTTGATTTTCATGTCCAAGATTAATCAAATATCACTTAGACAACCATATGAACCATTCCACCAAAAAAAGAAAAAAAAAACATGTCAACCCAAAATATTTCTCTTTTGTAAGTATATAATTTCCTCTCGTAGTCTATGGAAATGTCACTATGTAAGCGAGAACTACAATCCAAATGGGATGCTATTGTCAGAAGGGAAAAAAATGGCTTCAAATAAATAGAGTAATCAAGTCGGACTTTGAGGCTTGATATTACTTTCATTGAGGATTTATTTGTCACGCCCCGAACCTCGAGGGCGCCAACATCCCACCATGGTCATTCAAATGCGACCTTCCCAGGTAGTGTCGCCGACCCCATACATTTATTAATGCGCAAGCGGAACATATTATAAAACCCCTGACAATAAAATACGAGATAGAAAAGCAGGAAGCAAAACCACAACATAACACTTCCATAATTCAACAGAATTACAAATAGAGGTCTATGGCCAACAGTCTACAAAATACCGGCTCTTAAAAATGAACTGTCCTACGACCTACAAGTCGGACACGCTCTCTAACCCTTATGACTTCACCTCTGCAACTCCTCAAGGCCAACCAAAGCTATCTGGCCGCTCCGTCCACTAGGGACCTGAAATTTTAATCCCACAACCGGGATGAGACGATATCTCAGCAAGTTCAACCCCCTAAACCCCTATTAGAAAGAAAATACGCCCTGGGTGGCCTAGCCACATCACACAGAAGACTTACCTCGCCTCAGCCTTCACCTGCAGGTTAGCACAATTTATATAATTCAACCACATATAATTATGATAACCAAACAACCATGACACAATTACATCATCAGAACAATTCAACCACTTGGATCGTCTCAGCGATCAATCGACTTAGCCGATTATATGTCATTCTAGCAAATCACTCAATGCTCTCAATCACGGCCCTATAGGAAAGTTTAACAAACAGTGGCAATCACGGCCCCACTCGGCACGACCTTTAATAGGTGGTCAATCACGGCCTCACTGGGCACGACCTCTCCAGGTGGTGCACATCACGGCCTCACCGGGCACGACCTCTCATGGGTGGTTCATCACGGCCCTATTAAAGCACGACCTCTCATAGGTGGTCCATCACGGCCTCACTAGTTACGACCTCTAATAGGTGGTCAATCACGGCCTCACTGGGCACGACCTCTCATATGTGGTACATCATGGCCTCACTGGGCACGACCTCTCATAGGTGGTACATCACGGCCTCATTGGGCACGACCTTTCGTAGGTAGTCCATCACGGCCTCACTAGGCACGACCTCTCCTAGGTGGTACATCACGGCCTCACTGGGCACGACCTCTCCTAGGTGGTACATCATAGCCTCACCGGGCATGACCTTTTAATAGGTGGTCAATCACGGCTAATCTCCCATAAATTTCTACACTTAGAATTTTATAAGGAATCCCTTTTATCACAATCACACTCCATTTGCCACAATCAATCATCAAATTAAAATTCTAAATACACAAAGAACGATCAGCACGAAATTATGGGAGAATAAGGTTCCAAAATAATTTTCAGAATTTATTAAATAATTAAATTTAATTCGAAAATTAATTAAATAATAATATCCATGTCTTTCACGATCCACACTCAATTTATAATATCCAATCGTCAATTTCAAAATCGACACACTGCCAGCCGACCCACGAAACCCTGAGAATTTAGGGTGACGACAAAATTTTCGGAATTTAATAAATAATTAAATTTATTCCGAAAATAATTAAATAATAATATTTTAATCATTTCGAATAATAAAATATTATTAAATTATTAAACAATTTCGAAATATTTTTTAATCCCAAAAGTAATTCATTTATGTCAAATCACCATTATACTAATATAAACATCAATTTAACCTTAACCAAACATACTTTAAGTTAATCTAACCTCTTAACCTAATTCACAATTAAATAAACTCAACTAACCACCTAAGCTTAATTAACTTAAGCTAAACACACCTAAAGCATAATTAACCCTCTAAGCGAGGTTTAGTGAGCTAAACTCACCAGATTAGCGAGCCGAGCGGACCAAAACAACGAGGACGACGCGAGGATCAACTTTCCTCAAGGCGGGCTGAGCATCCGGGCTCGGGAAGGCGGCCAAAACGGGCCAAACACCCGCTGCCATACCCATTTTCTGCAGCTGCTGGTTGAGGCTGATGGAGGGCTGCACGGCGGCGGATCGGGCGAAGGAACGGCGGAGGAGGACTGCCGGTGGCTCGGATGGGCGAGGCGGCGGCCAGGCGAGGCCTCACGGTGGCCGGAGGGAGCTCCGGCAGCTCCTGAAATACGCGAGCAGGGGCAGACGGAGGAGGCGGTCCAGGTGAGGCGCGTGCGGGGCGACGCACGGGCACGCGGGTACGGGACGACACGGGCGGCGGCGTCGAGCTCGGCTGGTCCCGGTCAGCTACTGCAAGAGATCTCAGATCTGCTGGGGAAACGAGCTAAGGCGGAGCGGCGAGCTAGACGGCGAGCGAGCGGATGACGGCACAAACGGCGGCGACGAGCGGCGGAGGGGGCGTGCGACGGCGGTGAACGGCGGAGGCGTGCGGCTTCTCCAACTTGCTGGTTGTTGGGTTTATAAAGAAGAAGGAGATGAAGAAGATGGAGATGGAGGAGTCGCACGGTAGAGAGGAAGAAGAGAGGGAGGAGAGAGAAGGAGGAGGGGGCCCTTTTTCTTTTCTTTTTTCTCTTTCTTTTATTCAACAAAATGGCCCACCATGACCTAGGATGACATCACACTCCACTATCTCCCACAACCTTATTCCGATGGTTTGCAATTTCATTTTCCGCCATTTGAGAATTATTCTTGACACTAATTTCTCCAATTCCATTTAATTCTATAATTAAGTCCAATTGAAATTCATAAAATTAATCAATGTCACCACACTTCAATTCACATCTTCACTCGTTTATAGAACTAACTTAAGTCCCAAAAGCGTGACCAAAAGACGGGCTTACTAATTTCTCGAGCCAAATTAGCCATTCTCTAATTAATTTGCCGAAATACTCAGCTTGCATAGAAAAATCTTAGAAGATGAATTAATGATCCTAAAAACGATTTGTGACACACCCGAGACTTCTAATTTCCGAATTCGATCTCGATTCCACGGTTAATTTCACTTTAAGACGATACTGCGCAAGGACCCAACCTACCGGGTAGCCTTTAGAACATTTTATGCATTTGACATTTTTGTGGTTGATCATCTCAAGCCACAATGTACATCTTTGAAACATTTGGCGACTTTCGGTTGTCGGGATAATCAAGATTTCAAATACGAACACGGGTACCCAATCGATAGAAAAGTCGGTCAGTCTATCAACAAGAATTGTGTGATCGGTGGAATCACCCACACCGATCACATGCCTCTGTCAGTCGACCTATCTCCGATCTCTAATTGATTTTTAATTGTGCCGTAATGACCCTTGTAGGTTAGCTCGGTCAAAAGATTGCTTCCTAGTCAAATTCTCGAATCTGATGCATTAGAAACTCTTAACAGCTTCACCCGATAGACTAGTTTCCACATGAGTGGCCAACTCAAGGAAAAGAACTATATGTGTGCCAATGAAATGCCCGTCTCAATTTATTGAAAATAGAATCGGAAAAATTGGGATGTCACATTATTTGTCCCACATTATTGCTAATGGTTCTTGACAAATATCATCGAGGATATAATAAAGTCTCAAATGAGAATACGATATAACAATTCTAGTATTTCTCAAAGGTTTCTCTAAGAAATAATTGAAAAGATGGCTGTAGTTTTGAAAAAAAGACTCGAAAAATTATTTCATTCTCGTTCATGCCAAAAACACTAACATATATATATATCGTTATTAAAGAATATAGGCAACTGTTTGCAAAAAGTTGTAAAGTGGACAAAGGTGTCCCTTCGAAAGAAGTTACAAAATGAACAAATGTAACTCTTCGGGAAATGTTACAAACTAAATGAGTATAACTTCCAAAAGTTGTTTTGAAAAGGCGAGATATAAAAATACGAAATAATAAAAATATTAATAAATAGTATTTTTAAAAATAAATAAAATTTCGAATTTTCATAATTTCAAAAACTTAATAAAAAATATTAAGATAATCATATGAAATAAAATAAAAATAAAAGAATTAGTGTTAATTAAATCGCGAGAATGCACACGCGCCAAAATCACACACCCATACGCCAGTATCGTGGAGTCTAGCCCACACCCCAACCTTCTTTTTAAAATACACTTGGAAAGGCTCACATTTATAAATTAGCCCATCTCCTCCTAACTTCCTATGTGGGATAAGGAAGAGTACATTTTGCTTGTTTTACAAACAAACATTAAAAATAAAGTGAAACCTTGTATCTTTTTTTTTTTTTTTTTTAAGTACCATTTTCAAATTAAGATTAGATAATCTAGTGTTTGACTATTTAATTGTCCTATAAAAAACTTTTTGAATTCCCGGTAGAAAGAGACTTCACTAAGGAAAAAGCTTTCAGGTATGAGGGATCAATCTACCATAATAAACTTTACCCGTTCAAAGTATACCATCTTTTTTTTTTTGTAAGAAAAGTATACCATCTTTTATATAACATATATGAACAAAACAGAAAGTTTTATATATCACCACAGTAGAAAAGCAACAGCTCAAGAAAATTGAAGGCATTAGAACTGCTTCAAAAGAAACACTCACCAAGACTTGAATTTCCAGGGGAAACTTGAGCTAGCCTCTTGCCAACGTGCATTCCTAATTTCATACTGCATTCCCGTGAGGTTGAAGTCCCCGATTTGGCTCCTCAGGAGCTTCATCAAGGGCAAGTCACGGTCAGTCTTCGCCCTATCGTTCCCATAGCCACCCGTCTCTCAGCCGCTGCGTTTCGGAGCTGAACTGGGCCGATTTATACCCCTCAAAGTGTCCCGTTTGGAGTCCGAGGATGTGCTCCACACCGTCGGGTCCACCATCGGATGGTTGTCCAGTGTGGCGGGGCATGAGGACCATGTAGTTGATGTAATCGTTTGGCCTGAGAACTTACCAGACATGACCAATTCATTGTCTCAGGACAAGCTGACGATGCAGCAGACGTCCATCTCGAGAACTTGAAGTCTTGATGCAGTTGGTCCACGGCCGGAGACAGTATTAAAATGTCAATGACATTTTCTACGAAATTGGTATGACTGTCTTGTCAATGTATTCGTCTTGAGAATGCCTAGTTCATATCATGCACGCCATTACATCGAATGGTTTTCATTTACATGCACCTGTCTTTGCCGTAGATACTGCATGCCGCGAACTCCGTAATTAGGTCCAGGAATTTCCGAGGATGGTGATTATAGCGGGTTATTTGTAACACCTTCTGCAATTTCTTACTTTGTCGATTCAGTATACTTTACTCTTATTTTTCATGGATAAAGATTCTCATGGACTTAAAGTAGTCCTCGTCTGTGCTTTCTGTGAAAGCCTATGTTGTCGTCTCATGAAGTGCCTGATGAATTCTCGTCGCTCCGAAGTTATCTCTACCAAATTACTGTGCAGAATTGTACATGAGATGTCAATTTAGGTCCCTATTATTGCACAGTGTACGAAGGGTGCGTGATCTATTCTTTCATATATAATGACTATGGTTTGGCTATTATATCGATTTAGGTCTGCGGGTATTGCAAATACGTATCGATGCTCTTGATGACATTGTGACTTATATCTTTTACACAAGAAGGTGGAGGTAGTTTTCATACTTGAGTGAATGTCTCACTGATTGAAATGCGGGGTACAGAAAGCAAACTCGAGCTCATACATGAATTATATTGCAGATCCTTCCATTTTTTCAAAGTTCTAATCCTCTTTGATGACACATTCGTGGCGTGTTGGCCATTGTGGACTTTCAGCAAAATTCATAACGTTCTTTATGTAATAGAATGGACAACTTCGCTTTTACGAGGGGAGACTTTCTTGCGCAACTTAAGGCTATATCTAAATTAGCGTGACCATTTCCGACAAAAAAAAAAAAAAATAGCGTGACCATAAAAATATTGTTATTATACTGGAAATTGCCATCCAAACATATTCATCGAAGTTAACTTTTGGTGAATGGTGTATACGGTTCTTTTTTCGCATAAACATGTACGCATAAATTAACTTTCGATCGTCTAGCTGGTAACACCATCAAATTGTGCTCTGACATCATGTCGTGATAGAGATTGACACTCTTAAGCACATCGTATAACTTTGATTGTGTGAAGACACATTCGTGACCAAGCCTGAGAGCATAAAACTCAGTTCACTAATTATGGTCCAGCAGATATAAAAAGAAGTTTATTGGTTGTGGAATGAAACCGCAAAGGTTTTATATAACTCAATTATATAGGGAAAATTGCCAAACTTTACTGTAATGAAGAGGTCTTCTCGCAACCTTGAGAGCATGAATGCAGACAAGCTCCAATCTTCTTCACATCTGCTTCAACTTTCTTGGTGTCTACATGAGTTCAAATATGAAACAAGAAATAAAATAAAATAAGTCAACTATACCAAGATTGAAATTGATTTTTTAACAAGAGCATATATCGAAATTTAAGGAAATTAAATGATTAAGTACACAACCATCTTCTCATAATCGAAATATAACAAGGAAATATTGATGAAGAAAGAAGATTATACGATGACTATCTTGATTTTAGGGATCACTTAAGAAGGTACATTATCTCTTCGATGTGGATGTGAAGATTATTACCTAGATGGCGGCCAAGGCAAGTAGACAAGAAACAAGCCATGTCGCAGTGCTCTAATACCACAAACGTAAAAGACAGTGTAGGCCAACCATTGAGACATTCAAGATTGGATTGAAATGGCTCGGGTTCCAAGACACAAAACGCTGCACACTTCAACTTGCACTCCCTAGATATGGCCACATCGACACCAGTGGACAACCTCAAACATCATCAACCCTAATCTCTTGGATGATGTTACCTCTGTGGCTACTCACATCTAGAATGTTCTTATGTACTTAGCCTCTCTCTCAATGAGTTTTGACGGCTTTGTGGCCTAGTGCAAGTGTAGCATTTTTATATGCTTAGAGATTCATTCTAGTCATTGAAGGTAGATGACTAGAAAGGTATGAAGAGGAGAAAGATTATCCTTTTTTATTTAACAAGGATATGCTTGCCATATCCTCTAGTCAAAATGAGATGGATTACTCAATAAATTTCATGGTCCATTAGAAAGGTGACTATAAGTTGCCATCTATGGTGAAACTTTCTTCTTAAATCCAGGTACTTGTCAAATTGAATCTCATCAACCAGTTCTGTTTAAAGGGGCCTAATTTTCTACAATAGATTCAATTTAATCCTTGACAAATTATATGATTCTAGTCCACAACTGAGGTCCTTGTGGATGTCCCCCAAGCGAGTAGACAAAGGTCTCTCTCTCCGTTTTTATTTATTTATTTTGGAAACATTGACACATTGTGTTATCTTTTGAACACTTGTTGACATTTAGATTTTTTACGACCCCAATTAGTTGTTCCTTGTATAGAAAATATTAGAATTGTCGAAGTAATAAGGATGAACCCAATCCCCATTCTTTCACATCAAAATGACACATTTAGAGAAAATAAAAGTACAAGCAAAAAAGGGAATCAGAAGATTGCTACGAAGATGAGATTTGAAATTAATTTCTGTCACACCTTGAAAACTACAGAAAAATGGGATGATACGACTATTCTTCCATGAAAACGCCACCTCAAATATAACAAACAACCTAATATCAATATACATATCCAACCACACACACACACACACACACACACACAGTATATATATATATATATATATATCAACTTTAAATTTGGAAACATTAGCTAATCAATCATATCCGGTGGCACTGGAAATAATATTTTGTATTGGATTTCTTATTGTTTTTGCCGTTAAATTACCGATTATACCCTTACATACATGATTGCCAGCATTCATGGAGAGGCACATTATAGTGGGAGCATATGGGTTGGTTCAGATCAATATGGAATTATTACCTCATGCTCATTCTATATTTTCTCCCTAGTTGATTATAGTAGGCACAATTTGAAATAATCTATGTAGCTTGAACTTCTCTTGGTTAACGTAATTTATAAAAAGAAAAAGAATAGCCTATTCCTTTGTATCTCACACGGGTTTCATAATTATTAGAATTGGCTCGATAATTCATATTGGACTCAATGTAGCCATTTAACAAATAATCTCTTGTGGATTTATCGGTGCAGCTCTTTTTTTTCTTTGCAAAAATGAGTTATGATAGAATACGCCTTGTTTATCTGGACGAAATGGGTGAGATGGCTATCCGCATTCCAAGAATATTCACAATGTTCATATCTTATTAATGGTTTCCCTTGCATCACCGCGTATGAGTAGTTTTCTTGCGGAATTGATAGTATTTTTTGGAATAATTACCAGCTTACAATATCTTAATGCCAAAATACTAATTACTTTATTGTAATGACAATTGGAATGATATCAACACCTATTTATTTATTATCTATGTTACGCCAAATGTTCTCTGGATACAAGTTATTTAATGTTCCAAACTCTTTATTTATTTATTTATTTTGGGCCATGAGAGTTATTTGTTTTCATCTCTATTCTTCTACCAATAATAGTTATTGGTATTCTTCCAGATTTCGTTCTTTCACTATCTGTCGACAAAATCTAAGCTATTATATCTAATTATTTTTATCAAAAGTAATCCTATTACTATTTTTAATATTGTACGTTGTACAATGAAATTTTTTTTTTGTTAAGTTAGTTAAGTAAAAAAAAAATGGAATTGTCAAAAGATATTTTTGGTCTTTGTGTGAACCTTTTGAATCAAGTATTATAGTGATTTCAAATGGTTCCCAACAGTATTCATGAAGGAGGAAGTTTTCTTATCTTCTATTCTGATTTATTTTTATATTCTATTTCTATATAGGCTTAGCTTGTTCTGTGTTTGTATTTGTCAGGACTTTTTTTTAAATTTAATTAGATCTTAATGTAAATTAAATGAACCATAACTATGTAATCATATTCCTAATAAATTGACCCATAAATATCATATCCAAATTATATGAAAGCCCATAGAAGCCACGATTGCGCAAGTTAAACTTTCCCAATTTTTATTTGTTCAAGTATGTAAATAAATCACAAATAGGGTCCAAGTAATCAAAGCCCAAGTTTCCTTTGGGGCCCAATTCCAATATGACCACCATGCCTCATTAGCCCACACTGCTTCCAAAAGAATATCTATGGTTAAGAAGATAAACCCAAGATTAATAATACGATATTTCCACTAACTATTAATAAGTTGAGCCTTGTAATAATTTCAAGAAGAACCAAAAGAAGTGTTTAGTAAAACATTGCTTCTTTCATCCATGTAGTGGATCTCGACAAAGGAAAATGACTCATTCAAAAAATATTATTTTTTCTACTAAAAATCCTTATGGCTTTTCGCAATGTAATAGCTAAGAGAGCTACTGATAATAATGATACACATAAAAGAACTGTGTAGCCCAATATTGTCATATTTACATGTACCATTAACCATTGCAATTGGAGAAGAAATACTGCTATTTTGGATTGATGCTTTTAAGTTAACAGACCCCAAGTAGCAAAGCCATGGGTAAAAATGGTACTCGATGTGGTCATTGTGCTTAAATAATTGTTGTGATTATTGTTTTAAGTTAACAGACCCCAAGTAGCAACATCACAAGTGACGCCGAAGGGGAACTTGCGCGCAATCGAGTCCCAGAACATCCTGATCTTGTCATCAATCCACAACCCTCGTCTCTTGACGGACAGCTTGCTCCGATTCCCGTTCAATAGTGATCGCTCAGTAGCGGGAACATGAGCTGGTGCTCGGTGCCCATGTCAGCGTCCCTCACGGCAGCATCCACTCTTATTCTTACTTTGAACGATACTAGACTTCTCTGTTATATTGTGGAATGCTGTCAAAATCTATTTTACTTCAAAAATCTTTCCTACTCTGACGAAGATCCAAACCGAACCTAAGTAAAAAGCGGAGATATAATCAAACTTAGGATTATTGATCTTTCAACAAGGATTCCATAAGTGCAAGATTTATCCTTAATATCTGGCTTTCTGGCAGAAAATCTCACTTACCTTTTCTAAATATATTGATGAAATCAATCATGGATTGATAAAATCAATTTGAAGACAAGTTCCTTTTTGGGAAGCATCAACTTATGGAAACCTAGATTCTGATTGTATGGGCGACCAGAATCATTGGATTTTCACCTCAATCTTCAAACGGCTACAAGATTTCCTTAATCGATTCCGTCCAACGGGTTGATTGGAAGAAATTCCTCTAGAATGTGCCAACGGTTAGAAATGCATAGATCAGTATTTAAGGTGGTCATTCGGTCCATTTGACAAAATGCATGAGAATTAAAATTCCAAAGTTTGAAGCCTTTCCAATCACTTGTTCTTCATCGATAATGCTTACAAATTGTATTCAAGAGAAAAACACAAAAGGAGTGAGTTGATGAGAGAAAAAGAAACTCTTCACTGAGTGATCGTACTCAAATCGTTGTAATTCTCTGTTGATTCCTTAGTGAAATTCAGCTAGAAGGCTGTCAACGTGGGAGAGTGGACGTAGGCTTGATCTAAGCCGAACTACTATAAATCTTGTGTCCAATTTTCTCTTCCCTTAACTCTTTTGATTTGTTTGTTACAATACTTTTCTGAGTTCTGCTAATTTCCAAAACATCTTATTTGAGTCTGAATTTATAGTAGAAGTCTAGTGTTAGTCAAATTTTGTTTGAAGAAAATAACTTTTACTGCTTTTATTAGCTTAATTTGTTTTTACACCTATTCACCTCCCTCTAGGTGGTAATACTAGCACTTTCAATTGATATTAGAGTTGAGATACTTATCTTATTGAAGTATTTTTACTTCTAAGCTAAAGATCTTTTATGGCTAGTATTTTAGCTCCAAGATTGGTTGAAGGACAGAGCAATACCATACCGCCCTACTTTGATGGAAAAGAGTACAATGTGTGGAAGAATAAAATGAAGGCATTCCTAAGATCCAAAGATCCTCTGGAATGGGATGTTGTGGAAAGATGAATCAATCCAAAGGCAGCATCAGTTTCAGACAAAGGAAAAGAAGTGATAAATAAAGATGTTGAGGAATCCATTCAAGCAGAAATTACCAAGAGATAGGCTCTTGATGCTAAAGCTATTTATTCTTTATATTGTGCTTTGTCTCCTACTGAATATAACATAATTTCTTCATGTGAAATAGCTAAAGAAGTCTGGGATAGGCTTCACGTCACTTATGAGGGAATTGATCTCGTAAAGGAGACAAAAATAAACATTCTACTTGGACAATATGAGTCTTTCAGAATGAAGCTTAGAGAGTCTATTGATGATAAGTTCAGTCACTTCACTGAAATTGTAAACGGTTTGGTTTTTCAAGGTCAACCAATTTCTAGTCCAACAAAGGTCAACAAATTATTGCAAGGACTTTCAAAAGAATTGAATCATGTGAAGAATTCAATTAGGGAGACTCAAAGGATCATGTCTCTTTCTGTTGACAAGCTAATAGGCACTCTTCAATCATATGAAGTGGAACAGATTAATGATGAGGAGGATCCAAAAGGTAAGAAGTCAATTGCACTTACGTCTAATGTTGATTTTGATGACACAAATACCGATGATGACATGGATGACGAGGAGCTGACCCTTATGATAAAGAAATTCAAAAAAAAAAATGAATAGGAAAAGAAGAAGGTTAAATTGGAAGAAGCAAAGCTAGCAAAATTTCCAAAAGAGACCAATGGAAGATGTTGAAACAAGCAAAGATGTAATATGCTTCGAAAGTGCAAGAAAAATGAACAAATCAAACATAACTGTCCCTTAAAAAGAAAAATGAAGTATGAGAAATATAAGAAAGCTCTGAAAGCATAAACCTAGAGTGACAACGAATGTGAGAAAAGCGAAGAGGAATTTGCAAATATCTGTCTGATGGCTCACTCAAAATTAGACTTAGAATCAGACACAGATTCAGATTATGACAAGGAAATCGAGGTAAGTCAATAAAAAATCCATGTTAAAATTTCTAAGTAAATAGATGAACTTTGCCTTAACCTCAAATCTTCTCTTAAAAGGATTTTTGAACTAAAGAAGGAAAATTCAAAGCTCAAGCAATAAGATGACTCTTGGAGAGAAAAGTTTGAGAATCTAAAATATGATTTTAATAGTTTGAAAGAAAATGCCGACTCTTTGAAAAAATGAGATTTCAAATATTTCTAAAAAGTTTTCCAAAGGATCAAAAAGTTAGAAAAATTCTTTCAGCTTAAATACCATATTTTAACAAATCTGGTTTGGGTATGAACAATGAAACAACTCCTTTGATTGATTTTCCTAAAGTAAAGGAAAGACTTAGACAAAGACCCCCAAAGTCTTTTTACAAAAATCATTTTCAAAAAGGTTTTTTCAAAACCTGTTGGCTGGAATGCTCTTAAATGTTCTAAGTGTAACAGCTCAAAACATTTTGAGAATGAATGTCCTAAAGTTTGGAGACCTATTAAGAAGGATTAGGAAAATGCTGTTTTTAAAATTAACTCTCTTGGACCCAAGAAAATTTGGGTACTAAAGAAAGTTTGAGATTTCCATCTCTGATTGGGTCATTATTAAAAGAAAAAGCAAATGATACTTGGACATTGGTTGTTCTAGGCATATGATTGGAGATTCAAACGGTTTCATGAAGTTAGAAAAACAAAAATGAGGAAATGTCTCTTTTGGTGGGAACAACAAAGGAAATATTATTGGACATGGAATAGTGAAGATTGGAAGTTTAATCATCAACAATGTTTCACTGGTGAAAGGTTTGAATTATAATCTTTTGAGCATAAGTCTGTGATATAAGATTCAGAATCAATTTTCAAGAAGATGTCTACTCTAGAGTTAGTCAAGATTTGTTTCAATCATTTACTAAGCAAAGACATGGCAATATTTATCTTCTAGACATAGTCCAGAGAGCTCTTAGTGCCTCATTTCAATTCAAGATGAAGCATATTTCTAGCATCACAAGCTTGGACATGTGAATATGAAACAAATTGCTAAACTTTCTTCAAAGAAGCTAGTTCGAGGTCTTCCCAAAATGACTTACCAAAAGTCTGAATTGTGTACTCCATGTATTTTGGGAAAATAGGTAAGAAGTTCTTTTAAATTAGTAAATCAAGTTTCTACCAATCGTGTCTTGTAGTTCCTTCATATGGATCTTTTTGGACCTACAAGAACAAAGTATTGGTGGAAAGAAATACTGTTTAGTAATTGTGGATGATTATTCACGATTCACTTGGGTATTCTTTTTGGCAAATAAGTCTGAAACCTTCTCTTACTTTTCAAAGTTTGCCAAGAAAGTTCAGAACGAGAAAGGTTATGTTATCTCAAGCATAAGGACTGATCATGGAGGAGAATTTGAAAATCAAGACTTTGCAAATTTCTATGATGAATGTGATCTTCAACATGTTTTCTCCTCTTCATATACCCTAGAACAAAATGGAGTTGTGGAAAGGAAAAATAGATCGTTACAAGAGATGGCTAGAACTCTATTGATAGAAAGTAAAATCTCTTCTCGATTTTGGGCAGAAGTAGTTTCTACTGCCTATTATATAATTAACAAGGTATTTTTAAGGCCCATCCTAGATAAAACTCCATATGAAGTGTATAAAGGGAAGAAGCCAAACATCTTTTACTTTCATGTATTTGGCTGCAAGTGTTTTATCTTGAAGAATGCAAATGATCAATCTAGAAAATTTGAAGAAAGATCGGATGAAGGAATATTTCTTGGTTATTCTACATCAAGCAAAGCTTATAGGGTCTTCAACAAGAACACTTAAACTGTAAAGAATCTATGAATGTCAGATTTCAGGAAAGTATTCAGAACCAACAAGATCAGACTCAACTTGAAGAGTCTGAACTAGTTTCAGACTTAATAAAGTCTGATTCCTCTAAAGAACTTCAGTCTTCTGGAGATCAAGGTCAAGATGAAACAAAAGTCAAAAGAATTAAAGAAAAAAATGATCAGCAGATCTCAACAGGAAACGACAAACCAAACAGCAATTGGAAGTATAAATCAAGTCATCTCAAAGAACTCATCATTGGCAATTTAGAAAAAAAGAATCCTCACCAGATCCAAGGCAAAAGAAGATTGCATGTTTGCATTAGCAATTTTCTCCAAATAGAATAAAAAGTGCTCTCTGAACCGAACGTGAAAGTCGTTTTCCATCAGACGGCTGTTCCCGTAACTCCACTCTCGACTTGGATTATATATCCAAAAAAAAAGGTCCGCTCTCGGCCATTCCACACGCTGCCTAGCAGAGGCGTGGTTATCTGAAGTGGATTCTCTCTTTTCTAGTAGATGCCGAACCTGCTGCCCCATTGACTAAGAAGGGGGCGGGCGCAGCAGCTACATGGACCCCTTCCTTTCTTTTGTTGCCAAGATGGATGAAAACAAAGTAACTAGAAACTGTTAAAGCTACATTCAAAGGCTTGTGGCAAAATTTTTGGTTCACACAAGAGGAAAAAAGAAAAAAAAAAAGAAATATTGTTTGTCAAAAAGAAACTATGCACCCAATAGTCTTTTCTTCAAGTTAGAAGCAATTAAACTATTACTTGAGCATATGCATGTTTTCATAATGAAATAGGTTATTCTAGATATTTTCGCTATAATACTTTCCTAAATGGATTTATAAAATAAGAAGTCTATGTGAAACAACCACTAGGATTTGAATATCATAGAAAACCAGACTTTATTTATAGACTGAAGAAGGTGTTGTACAGTCTGAAACAGGCACCTCAAGCTTCGGTATGAGAGGCTGAGTAAGTTTTTGATAAGTAATGGTTTTGAGAAAGGAAATGTTGACACAACATTGTTAATCAAAAGCTCTTTGGATCTTCTAATGAGAATCTGTGCAAGAAGTTCTCAAAGTCTATGTATGAAGAATTTGAAATGAGCATGATGGGAGAATTAACTTTCTTTTTGGGTTTGCAAGTAAGACAATTGAAGAAAAGGATTTTCATTTATCAAGAAAATATGCTAGAGATATCATCAAGAAGTTTGGAATGGAAAATTGCAAGAAAACAGAAAATTCCATGTCGAGTTCTTCAAAGCTTGACAAGGATGAAGGTGAAAAGAAAGTTGACCAAAAGTTATATAGAAGCATGATTGGTTCTCTTCTTTATCTCACTGCCTCTCGACTTGACATTCTATTTAGTGTGAGTGTATGTGCAAGATTCCAATCTGACCCCAAAGAGTCGCACCTTTGTGCTATTAAACATATTATCAAATATATTGCGACTTATCGAAAGCTAGGTCTGTGGTATCCAAAAGGAGAAGATTTTACTTGGTTATTCTAATGCTGATATGGCTATTTGTAAAGTTGACAAGAAAAGTACTTCAGGAACTTGTCAACTGTTGGGACAAATGTTAGTATCTTAGTTCTCAATAAAGTAGAATACCGTGGCTTTTTCAACAGCAGAAATAGAGTATGTTGCTTTTGGAAGTTGTTGTTCACAAATTCTGTGGATTAGGCAACAACTAAAAGATTTTGGAATAAAAGAATCCTGCACCGAAATCAGATGTGACAACACAAGTGCGATCAATCTTACCAAAAATCCCATTCTTCACTCAAGGGCAAAGCACATCAAAATTCGCCATCACTTCATAAGAGACCATGTACAAAATGGCGAAATCAATGTTCAATTCATTAATTCAAAGAATTAACTAGCAGATATATTTACCAAGTCATTGAAGAAGGGCTTATTTTAGTCCATTCATGAAAAGCTAAATATCACCCTTCCGTTTGACTAAAGTCTATAAACGAGCAGACTCAACAGATCAACATGTGGAAAATGCATATGTCTCGAATGTCTTGAGACTCAAGTAGTTTTATTTTAAATTTTTGGTGCGTAAGTTTGCTTCCTTATTGAACAGGTACGTTAATTCTTAATTTATCACTTGCCTTTTATGTTTTTGGAAATTTTATTATCTCTACTGATTTTCAGAACTAATTTTGAAAATTATTGATAGTTACTTTTTGAATTTTTTTGAAAAGGTATTTTCCTTTTATGATGGTTCAATTGCCGTACTTTCATTTTCTTTAAATCTCTTAGAATTTTCTTTTACGATTACAGGCAGTTTTCAAACCCTAATTCTCAAGCCCTTATCTCTCTTGAATTCTCTCTCAAATCCTCTGCAAATTTCTCACTCATTCCTACACAAACATGTCGTCGAAGTCCTCCAAATCTACTTCAATGTCATACCAAAAGAAATCTTCTCGTATTACTAGTCATGGGCCTTGGAATTTTCCTAAAGGTTCGACGCATTTTGATATGACCGGTGAAAATTCGCCTCGAAGTTCTCCTCGCCGCTCTACAGATGAAGAAGTCACTCAAGAAGCAACTCCCATTTACATAAGAAGGCCTAAGGTACTTCGTAAACATTATAAATTTTTAAAGTTGAGAGGAAGTCCTATGGACTTCATAAGTAATTTTCTGAAAGAAAATGGTTATGGGAATGAAACCCTATTTTTGAGAGTCATGGAAAAGTTAAGACTGGTATAGGCTGGAATTGCAGAAAAAGAATTTTCAAACTTTCCTTCTGATCCTTGCTTTGGGACAAAGGGTCAACCCAAAAACAAGGATGATGATGAGAAGATGTTTAAGAATTTTCAACCAAAGATTGGTGTTGCGGCTAAAATCGCTGAAGAAAAAACGAAATTATTTCGTTCGAAAGATCACAAGAAGGTTTTCGCTCAAATGCTAAACAGAGGGGTCATTAACCCTCACACTGTGGATTTTGATTTTCTGAATTCCATTAAGGTTAACTTGAGGAAAATTTTTGCCAAACTTCAGTTGGAGAAGTTCTGTGTGGAAACATTAGAAACTTACCCCGAATTGGCTACATTTTTTATATTCTAATTTGTCTGTTTTGGATCCTACTCATATTCACTTTACTGTGTGTGATAGAATATTTGATGTTGATGTAAATCTGTTGGTTGACATTTTGGGAGTAGAAATGAGTGGACTCATGTCCATTAATGTGTCTAATGCGTAGGTCACTAAGTTTTTAGTAAGATACAAAATTCCTAGTGGGAGCATTACTTACTCTCGAATGTCTACTTCTAATATCTTGCTACACGAGATAGTCATCAATTGCATCAAACCTAAGGCTACTTCAAAGACTGATATTTCCATATTCGAAGCAAAGATGATGTGGGCCATCTGCAGTAGTATTGCCTTTTCACTCCCTCATACTATCATTCTGCACATGTACAAAACTGTTATGAAAGGAAAAGGACAATTGTCATGCTCTGCATTGATAACCAGACTCTTTAGACACTTTCAGATTCAACCACCATCTCAGCTATGCTCTAGAACCCTTGCTCTAAGGCAAATTGGATTGAAAATGATTTCAAATATGCATTTGAAAAATCTCTCTGGAGCCTTGGATCTTCTAAAGAAAAAATATGTTAGCAACGTCAAGCCAAGATTTGCTAATGAGAAGAAATGCAAAGGGAAGAGTGTTGTCTCAAAAACACCAAAAAGGAAGAGATCTATTGTTCTCCAAGATGAAGAAGAGGAAGATGATGATGATACAATCTCTGCTATTGCCTTGCGTAATTTTCAAGGTTTCGCTGAGTCAGAAGAGGAAGAAGAAGATGAAAGCGATAAAGAACCGGAAGAAGAGAGTGATGGTGAAGAAACTGAAGTGAAAGAGACTGAGAATGATGACTCAGATAGAGATGCTCGTGTGAACTAGGAACATGATGAGACTGATAAGGAATGAGAAGATACTAGGGAAATCAATGCCCCAGATGTTAAGGAGGCTGGAACTGATAAACAAACCCATGCTGGAAAAGAAAAGGTTCACAAGGTAGAAGTTACTTCTCAGACTGAAGGCACCAAAACATGGGGAGTAGGTGAAAAAACTCCCATTGCTAAACCTATTGCTAGTGATGGCATCAGTCGATCTCCTTCAGATGCTGAAGATGTTTTTGCATCCCATTTCCTTAAACTCTCACCTGAAGGTCTCCAAAAAGAAACTAATGTTTAGGGGGAGCAAAGGGCTACACACGTTCAAGTTGATGTTTCTTCACTTCTGGATACTCCACAGGTACAATTCGCTGAAGCTAGTGCCCAAACATAATCAGAATCAAACTATCCTTGGATAGTAGAACTCCTCTTGGAGATTAAGGCACTATAATATGCAATAAAGTTTGAAATTCAAAATTGCATGATGTTCTTGGTACTACCTCAGAATTCCTTATAGGTAAGGTATAATCTCTTGATACTCAGGTTCACACTTTGAATGAGCAGGCTTCGCAGAATGTGGCGAAAGTGGAGAATGTTTATCATCAGTGCCTGAATAAGCTTGAGGAGACCGTGCAGTCCTTGGAGGATTTCCAACTTGTTTGTGTTCCCAAACAAACCTGATCATTTTTCGACTCGACCTCTTTTTATGCCGAATGACCGTTATCTATTGGGTTGACCATATGCAGTGAATTGAAATTTGTCGAGACGCATGAATTAATGAACTTGAGGGACCTAATTAGGAGACGGAATTGTGTGGTGCAATATGAGACATACCATAACAATTTAGTCTAGTAATTGGGGGCCTGTACTATTGTGTTAATATTTACGTTCTTGCATATACATCCGTGAAAACATTAATATTATATATGATCTTGATACTATTATGTATGATTTGATTGATACTAATGTGTAGAGAAATGCTAGAGTTAAAAGAGTTGTGAGAAACATGACTAGATTGCATGTAGAGTGTACTCTTTTCCTAATCGAGATTTAGGGGATGAACTTGTTGAGATGTGATCTCACCCCTTAGTGGGCTAAATTTTTCAGGTCCCTAGATGGAGGATTTTCAAGAGAAGTGCAGGGGTTCACAAGAAGCGAAAGCTAGGTCTTTGTTTAGTCTATGTCCGAATTGATGGGTCTTCCATCTAGTTTGGACACTGGTTGATAGTTCACCCTTTGGTTATCGAGAAGTCTGACAGGATCACCAAGGACCCTATTCCCATGGATGAGGAGCTCAGAGAGTAGATAGCCTAGAAGATCTTCTTTTTGAAACAGATCAATGTCATGTTAGACTTTTATGTATATAAACACTATTGTAAGAATATGCGTGTTTAGTGTGAATATAATCCTATGTTTGATGTCCCATCTCTATGTTGTCTAGAGGTTATTATTACATTTTCACTTGTACAATAAAATGAATGGGTCATCAACAATTCCTGGGAGGTTGCAAATTTTTATCAACCATTGTGGGATGTGCATGCGCTCGAGGTTCGGGTTGTGACACAAGCCAACCCCCACCGTTCCAGCTTAGTCCTCTGGCCACCAGCAGCCCCACGACCTAGTTAGCCCAGCCCCCGACCAGCCAACCACAGAAGCAGAACCAGTTTTCCAGTCCAAACCATGAGGTTTGTTGGCTGTTTTTCAGCCCCTTTTGGGCCTCCGTTGGAGACGCCATAGGCCTGGGTCTTCACCACCTTCGCGCCGCTGTCCCTGTGAACCCGTTGCCTCGCTAATCCGGTGAGTTAACACCATAATCCTTAATTAGTTTGTTAATTGTACTTAGGAGTTAGATTAGTGATAATTAGCTTAGTTAAATTAGTATTAAGTGAGATTAGCCTTAAGATGGATTAATGTTAATCTAATTTGGTTAAATTAGCCTTAAGATGGATTAGTGTTAATCTAATTGGTCAAATTAGCACTAATGAGGGTGGTTTAGTCTAATTTGATGGATTTCTCCCGAATCAGTTTACTGGACGCTCGCCTTTTGCCATTTTTGTGGATCAAAATGGGCTACAATTTTGAGGTTGATTCCTTCTTGAGAAATGTTTTAGACATTTTCAAATATGACATATATTTTATTCAAGATTTCAGGGATTTAATGGAATGAAATTTCAGCTTCGTTATTTTTGCAAAACGGAATCTCGGATTGTGCTAAAAATAGTTACTTTTTGGTGTTCAAAGGATTTTTATCAACTCTTAGGGTTCTATTTTCGAAATTATTTCTTCACAAAATTTGTTCATCACATCTTTTAATTTAACATAATCAAATTTCAGATCAAACGGATAAGTTTTGGATCTCGAACCAAACTGATTTTGGAAAACAGAATTTCTAGACACGAATCCAATTTTGGTCTCGACTTGAGCGATTTACTGCTCTCATTGTAGAAAGATCTGGGCTAATGTGTCTCATTAAAAAGTGTTCGTTTATGTATCTTTTACAACATATTCAAATTTGAGAATTTTCCAAACTTGTTCAATTAGGTTTATGGAATTAAACTTGGAGACGCGCAAGTGGACCGGTTTCTACCGGTTATGACCGATAGTGGTTATGGGAATTGTTCTTAATGTTGTGCTTGTTGGGCAATGCATATTTGGTGATGTGGTTGATGTTTGGCATGCTTAGAGCTTATGCTTGATAATATGTGAAATTAATTGCTTAATTGTGCAATTGAGTGCTTGGTTGTTGTTCTAGACTATCACTGCAAAAATTGGATTCCAGTATTTAAATAGAAAAATATTGGGTGTCATTTTTTGACGCCAAAAGTATTTTATATACTATATAAAATCGTAGGATTTTGAAATGAGAGAGTATCATGTTTTATGGTTCAATTTAAAGGTGTGACCACGCACAATTATTTTACCGGGAAATTCTAATATGAATAAAATTGGCCAAGTTCATTATTTGAAATGGAAGTATTTGAGTGCAAAGCGCGGTATTCTTGGCCGAGTTTTGGTGTGCGTGTGATAGCTATCTGAACCCGTCACCCGATGAAAGTCGGGAAGGCGATGCTCTGTGTGGAATGCCTTTGACAACGGATGCCGGTCATAGTGGAAACTAGGGGTGTGCATGGTCCGGGCGGGTGGTTCCCGACCTAGAACCGGAACCACCCGCTAAGGACCGGTTCGAAAAATTGGAACCAGGATCCACCCGTTTGTTGCGTGGATCCACCCGGGAACCGGACCGCCGGTCGGTCCGGTTCCGGGTGGATCCATGGAACTGATTTTGACGCGAATTTTTTTGGTTTTCAACAAAAAAACAATTACATGACATCAAAAGCAAGCCAAAGAAAGAAAAATCAAATTTAAGTATGTGGAACAAATATTTATTTGTTGTAATTATAAATGTATCTCGTAGATAAAAAAAAACGCGAACAAATGGAATGCAACATTCTCCCATTTCCCTTTACCAAAAAAAACATTCTCCCATTTCCTACTTGCAAATAACCATAGATGGTTAAATTTTCTTTGACCAAAGGTAAAGGTTCCCTAGAGAGTGAGATGAGATGTAGGGTTTCTCTTAGTAAATTTTTTTTTAATATTAAAAAGGTTCCGGTCCGGTCCGGGTGGGCGGATCCGCCCACGGAACCGGGAACCAGACCGGTACCCACCGGTTCCCTCAAGACCCGCCGGTTCCGGGCGGTTCCGGTCTAGTTCCGGGCGGTTCGGGCGGATCCCAGGTATTTTGCACACCCCTAGTAGAAACTAGGCCGATGCTCTTTTGTGAAATGCCGTCTAGATGTAGACGTTGTCGTGCCCGACGAAGCGGGACGACGCCCGGTTATGCCGGATGACCATTGACTGATGAATTGGCCGTGACTGTTGGGTCGTAAATAATTGGAGCATGCTTGAGTGATTGAAATAACCGTGCCTGATTACGGGGTGAAATTGTGTAGCACGGAATGAGACGTGTCATAACGATTTGATTTTACAATCGGGACCCCTATGATTATTTGATGAATGATATGAGGTGTTCTAATTATTGAATTACGTTTGCTGCATTTATATATATGATATATGAAATGTACTAATATGCAGGGAGGCACTGAGGCGAGGTAAGTCCTATATGGTGCATGTGGGTGAATTCTCGTCCTAATCAGGGTTTAGGGTGTTGATTCTCTAAGATTTTTATCTCACCCCATCATGGGTTACCATTTTCAGGGCCGTAGCGTGGAGGATCCAAAGCCTAAGGCTGAAGGATCCAGTGTGTAGATGGCCTAATGATTTCTTTTGAGTCAGACTTTCTGTATATGAACCTGTAGGGTTAACTCGATTTGTTTATAAAGTGGGTTTTGTGAGAAAGGTGTTGGCATGTGTTTTAATATCCCATGTGTTTGTTTGTTGGTTGGGTAATTATGAGTTTGCTTCCGCATGTGCATAAAATGAATAGGCCGACAACGAGTCCTAGGAACATCACTTTAATCGACCGCTGAGGGATGTGTGCACGCTCAAAATTCGGGGCGTGACAATTTTACTTCAGAAGTCTTTCCCACTCTGACGAAGATCTAGACTGAACCCAAGTCAATAACGGAAATATAATTAGACTCAGGATTATTGATCTTTCAACAATAATTCAGTATGTGCAAGATTTATCCTGAATATCTAGATTTCTAATGGAGAATCTCACTTACCTATTCTAAATATATTGATGAAATCAATCACAGATTGATAAAAAGGAAATAAAAAGATTCAAGATTAGTGTATGTGGAGATTGATTGGCAAAGGAAATAAAAAGATTTAAGATTGATTTCCTACTAATACTTCAATACCACTTTCTTTCTTTCTTTTTATACTTAAGGGATTATAGGACAAGTACATTAATCTCCACTTAAATTCTCCACTAATAGATTTATTTTTGTAATTATAGGGAATGAAATGAACTTTGCTTCGTTTGAAAACTGGGACATAGAATTCAAGAATATTCCTAGAGGTGAGAAAAGAAAGACTCTCTCTCTCTCTCTCTCTAATTGAGGGGGACAAGATGTGTGGGCACCAATACATTAAAATAAGGAATGCATCCAGGCTGAATGCCGGATTATCGAACTACCATTGGAAGCTCCTATTATAAGCTTACTTCCTGCTAGTTACACACGGACTTCGCATGGTGTCAATATACTCATATAACAATACACACATAGCATATTTCTTAACCATTGCGAATTAGCAAGTGTGTATTTCATTACTAATTGGCTGGATATTATTTTTATCTTAAAATCATAAATTAAAATATATATATTCTTACCAAATAAATCAGCTAGGTGTTTTGACACATCAATCCATGCGTACTCTTAACAATAATAAAATATATAAATTTGGGGAGATATTTTCCAATCAATTCTACATCTTGAATTTGTCAATTTGCAGATTAATTCTATACCTTTTGTTTTCTCAAAAGCTTAAACAGGCAAAATGTATACATTAACTCATTTTTAACAATTGCTTAATTACAATAGATTTGTCACTGAGAGAATGATGTGATTGCATCGAGAAATAGAACCGTGCAACCAATAAAAAGGAAATAAAGAGATTCAAGATTAGTGTATGTGTGTATGTGTGTATGTGAGGATTGATTAGAAAAGGAAATAAAAAGATTCAAGATTAATTTCCTATTAATACTCCAAGATCACCTTTTTTTTCTTTTTCTTTTACTTAGGGATTATCGGACAAGTACATTAATCTCCACTTAAATTTTCCACTGATCCATTTAATTTTGTAATTATAGAGAACCACATGAACTTATAATTCTTCTACTTATTTCTGTTAAATTATCACATTTTAGGAAACAGAAGACAGAAAGTCTTTGCCCGCACATGCACACACGCACTCGATAACGCGCGCTCTTAATCCAATCCGATTTAGGAAATCCTTTGTAGCTCAAGTGCGCGGATTTTTAGATTTTGTCTTAATTTTTAAAAAAAAATATCACGAAAAGAAATAGTAGCCTTTTTATTAAGCACAATAAAATGAGTAAATGGCTTATATTATGTATGGTTTCTTGCATGGTAATCTAGAGATTTGAGTTTGCACGATAATTTTGTCACTTAAAATTTATAATTCCTTTTGAATTACGGATATATCTTACTTAAACTCTTCCTCAAATAAGTGAAATGATGATTTTATGCCCATGTTTCCATGTTAAAAATGGGGAGCAATGAAAATAACATGTATCCTATATACAAGATGCACACGAAACTTGATATTTGTCTATTTGAGATCAAATAATTCCATCATTCGTACTTCAACCAAGTTCATATATCAAGTGGGATTGCGGTTACAGACTCCTGAAATCGTACGATTCCCTAAAAGGGACTAATGCTAGCAAATATTAAAAGATTCGAATACATTTAGTGCTGCAAAATAAAGAGAAATGCTAGATCTTAAGATAAAATCGATATACTGTACACAATTATGACATAGCATACATTAATTGGGTATCGAATAAATGCCCACTTTGAATAAGACACATCCCCATGAGATTGGTCTAAAAATTGCAAATGTTTCATGGAAAGATGAACGAGTTGACAAATGTTTATCTAAAAATAATTGATTATGTCGTATGAAATAAATAGACAAAAAAACAAATTTTTATTATTGACAATAATTTATTTTTAAATTTTATTATGAATGATAAAAATATTTTTAGCTTATACATTTTTGGGTTAATATCACAAAAAAACCCAAATTGGCATATTTATAATAAATTTATCCCAAACTAATTTTTTGACATAAAATAACCCAGAAAAACCCAAACTGGTATACCCATGATAAATTGATCTTAAATTAATTTTTTGATCACAAAAATCTCAAACTGGTATACTTATGACAAAGTTATCATCTATTAGCTTCCGTCAAATTCAATCATTAAACTTGCTAGCCCATATGACATATGGTGATGTGATATTATGACATGACAAGTTCACGTGGAAATCTATAAGGTAAATATTATGAAAAAATGCCAAACTAATATGTTTGTGATAAATTTAATGGCACTCCTGTAATAAATTTAGCAATACACTTATCATAAATTTGGGATTTTTCGTGATGTTAACCCTCTGGATTTTCATATGATTGGTCACATCACCATAACACATCATCATGTGTCATTTACGTCAACAAATCTAATGGTAAAATTTGATGGAAGTTAACAAAATATAATTTTATCACAAGTGTACCAGTTTGGGGTTATTGGAGGTTAAAATAATAGTTTAGGATATATCATTGGTGCACTAATTTAGAATTTTTGTGGTAAAAAAATTCCATTTACGGTAATTTTGTCATAAGTGTACAAGTTTGAAGTTTTTTTGGTATTAACCTCAAATTTTTGCAAGTGACACAAGTTATCATTTTTTGGAAAAATATTTTTAAGATGTAAATTTTTCAAGAAACAAACAAACTCCTAAGTAACTCCAATCTTTCTAGCTTCCTAACTCAAATGGGGTTAGGGAAAAACTAATGTGTAGTGTGCTTTGATTAGGACAATCATTTAGTGTTAATTATCTGCATCGTCTTTCAAGATACAAAAATTTCAGAGTCATGTTTTTATGCTTAACTCGAGTTTGTTTAGATTTTTCAAGAAAAAGGGAAAAGTGCATTCCATTTATTTCACGAAAAGTGAATGATTCCAAAAATAATCAATTATGTTGCTTGAAATAATTAGTTAATGAATATTTTTATTAACATCAATAATTTGTGTTTAAACATTTTCAGGGACGGTGGAAATATTTTTGCTTGTCCCTTTTTATAAGCCAGATGGGCAATGTTTTTAATGAATATATTTTTAAGATCATTTATTTTCCGCAAAATAAATGGAGAATGTTATTTATTTATTTTTTTTATCTTGCTTTGTACTTCATGCAAGACATTGTCTTTTCCTCAAAGAAAAGCTTAAACGATCCAACAATGTATACGTAACATATTTCTTAACCATTGCCTAATTAGCAAGTGTGTATTTCATTACTAATTGGCTGGATATCATTTGTGTTTTGCAATGGTTAATTAAAGCATGTGTTCTCACCAAATAAATTATCTGGCTATTTTAACACATCTCTCCATGTCTACTCTTAACAATAACAAAATAACAAATTTGGGGAGATATTTGTTGATTGAATCCACATCTTAAATTTGTCAGTTTGCATATCAATTCATAACGTGGAAAAATCATATATTTTATTTTTAAAATTTGTATACGATTCCTTGAAAAAGAAATCATATATTATAACGGGTGCATCTAACACCAAATCCATTGACATCCCTGTTGCTCTTTGTACATTTTGGCTGCGTGCGCAATCACTTTTATTCTGGAAATAACAGCAAGTTTCAAGAAATTGAAACCTAAGACTAAGAGTGACCGTTGTGAACTCAGAGAGAGAGAGAGAGAACGAGCGATTATCTTTGTATTTTGTTTTTGTTAAGGATTATGCTGGGTTATATTTAATCAGGAAATAAAATGGTACAACACGTACGCACGTACAAATCCAGTTTCCCATTCTTTTTCGCATATGCATGCACCATAAATTAGGAAACCTTGAGCTCCAAGTTTGAGATTAATCAAAGATCATTTAAGTAATCCCTACCCTAAACATTTCTCTTAATCCGACCCGAATTAGGCAACACTTTGTAGTTCAAGCGCCTACGTCACAACTTCATCTTGTCCGACTGTAGCTGGATCACTTGCAACCTTGTCCGGAACCCGATTGGGTTAAAACAAAAGGGAAGGATGGTGACTAGGACAGTATAAGGGACTGTGATAAAAGAAGTCTTTTATCTTAGTGGAAAGAAAGAAGTAACGTCGCTTTTTCCTTTAGTTGGGGTCGGTCAATAAAGCTTTGAACGTGTGATGACCCACATGTACACCTCTGCGGTCACCGTCCCCCCGAACGAGCACCACAAGCCAAGAACCGCTAAACAGAAGAACAGAAAGGAGAAAACTGCCGCTCTGCGAGGGAACGGAAGCTTTTCGGACGTACGAAGTGGCTGTGAACACAGGTCTTTTTGACTGTGAGTTTATATCTTTGTCCATCACCATCGACCACACCCCGCGATCAACGGCCTCCTCGTCCCTACCGATGGTCCCCAGATTGACAACGATGGACAGAGAAAGTATCGGAGGCAGGAAGTGGAATCGTCTCACGTTCCTGCCTAATGCACGTGCGGCCGTACGACTTGTCCCGTGCGAAACTTAATGGTACGTGTTCCGTCGACAACATCTTGTTTAGTTTGTGCCACTGATGTTGCACAAACCCAAGCCCCCGATTGCGTCGTGAGAATATACGAACAGGCCAATCGGACTGCCCCCTAGGCCAGTCAAGCAGCTTCTGGTGCGATCATGATCTGGAAGGAGGCTCAAATTCTCGATCACCCATTGAGTTACGGCGGTTCAAGACCGATATATAGAAAGCTTCATTGATATATTAGAGGAGTGGAATGCATTTAGTGCTTCATCAAGGTTTAATCCCAATCTTTGTGGCATCTCCTACCTCCAGCGGAATTAGGGAAAGATTAATATATAAAGGCTATTATCCCAAAGTTTGGCCAATTCCGTTTTTTGTTTTTTGTTTTACCAACTATCGATAGAGTGATGAATATGGATTGTATAATAGAAAGATTATAGGGGCTGTATACTTCAAATTAATCCGAAAAAAAAGGGAGTGAATCCTTGGGATTCCACACTTTTCATTCAAACTGAATATTTTTTATCAAGAGATAATAGCGAACACACATGGATTAATAATTTTTTTTTTACTTATATTATATTATCACATATCAGGAAACATGTAGTCCTGCACTCACTGCACTGCCCTAAAAGAGACTAATGCTAGAAATATCAAAAGATCCGAATACATTTAGTGCTGCAAATTAAAGAGAAATGCTATATCTTAAGATAAAGTTGATACACTATAACGTAGCATATGCAAATGGGTATTGAATAAATGCCCACTTAGAATACGACATATTATGAGTAGATTGGTCTTAGTATATTTAGCACTATTCTTAATTTAATTCCATCTTTCTCGCTTCCTAACTCAAATGGTATTAGGAAAAACTAATGCGTCCAGTACTTCAATTAGGACAATCATCTAATGTTAATTGTCCACGTCGGCTTTCACAATTCAAAATTTTGGAGTTCTAAGGTATGTGTCTTGACGCTTAACCTGAGTTTGTTTAGGTTTTTTAAACATAATGTCTATTCTTAACAATAACAAAAAAAAAAATTATTGGGATATATTTTTCAATGAATTAACATCTTAACTTGTTAGCTTTCAAAGTATTACATGACATGAAGAAGTTATATATTTGTTACATAATCTATATACCTTTGAAAAGTCATATATTATAACAAGCACATTTAAAACCAACTATGCGATGTCCCTATTTCTCTTTATACATATTGGCTGTGTGATGTCCCAATTTTATACTGGAAACAAAAAGTTTCAAGAAATTGAAACTTAAGAGTAACCGTTGTGAACCTAAAGAGCTTATCTTTTTACTTTTGTTATTTAAGAAATCTATTGGATTGATGTATTAGGAAATAATATCGTGCAACACATACACATGTACAATTCAGTTTCCTATTCAATTTTACATATGCATTCATCATCTTGAACTTTATATCCAATCGAAAATGAGAAAATAACGAGTAGGAAAGCACTGATGATTATATCTAATTAAGAATATTAGTTTCGAGAATATATTCATCGAAAAGTATATATATACACACACAGAGACACGCAAGAACCAACCGTTAGCAGCAGCTCCCACCTACATTCTCTTCCAACCACCAAAATCCCCGTACCATCATTACGTGTCGCTCGTCCACTCTCCTTACCATCCGAAACACATCAATCTCCGAAAATCCCCGAAAAGACACTCTCTCTTTTTTTTCTATGTCTCACGCATCTCCTGTCTCCACTAGTTTTCACTACTCTCTGTCACGGGACTATCAGCTCCTCCTCTGACCACTAATGGGGCCGCTTGACTACTAACGGGGATAAAGAGCTCATGACACCCTACAAGCAGCAGTAAAACATGAAGATTCCTACACTCCTTTGTTCCCTGAGTTTTTTTTTTTTTTTTTTTTTGTATTAGTACCCAGAGTTCAAACAAGAACTTTTGGCAGCTAAAAAAAGATGAAGATTTCTTGATCCCCTTCTTGCGTCCGTTTGGTACCCATGTCTTCAATTATCTGCGCTCTGTCACTATCTTGTGGTCTCGCGCAATTATAAAAACGCAAACTCATGGTCTTCAATTTGCTCCCTCACACCACCACACTCCTAATCCACACGCACTGTCGCAATGGAAGGATCAAGCTCAGCCCCAACCCTTCCGTCCACTGAGTTGGTCCTCTATGAGGACAAGTGTACAATCAAGAAGAGGCTAACGAAAACTGACCTCAGTGGTCACTTGTCACGGCTTATGCTTCCACGGGGCTGCGTGGAGGACCAGTTGCTCCCGTTGATGGGCAAGGAGATGGCGGTGAAGGTCAAGAGTTGGGATGGAATGAAGGTAGTTGTGAGGAACACCAACGATTATATCTGATTAAGAATATTACTTTAGAGAATAAATTATTAGAAAAATAATTATAAATTATATTATAAATATACACACAAAAGCAAGAGCGACACGGTTTTTTTAATTTTTTTGGTCGGTAAGAGTGACAGGTTAGCAGCAGCCCCCACCTGCGTTCTCTTCCCGTTTACCAAAAAAAAAAAAAAAACTACAAAAATCAAATTATTTGCCAAAAACAGCTGCCACCCGTTCTCTCTCTCTCTCTCTCTCTCTCTCTCTCTCTCTCATGCGTGTCATCCTCCACTAGTTTTGCCGTCCCTAGTTATTACAGTAAGCTGCGACTCCTCTCTCTCTATAACGAGACAATAAGCTTCTCCTTTGACCACTTATGAGGCCTCAAGCTTTATCAAACGCGTGTTCAAAGGGTTGGACTTGCTGCAATGCATTATCCAACTTTTGGGACAAGGGCCCTGTAATAGAAGGGGGCGAGGTTTTCTAACTACTTTACAGAAGTGATCTTTCTTTCTTTCTTTTTGTTTTCTTTTTCTTTTCTTTTTTTCATGCAGGTCCCACCTTCCTTATCCTTTCTTCTTCTTCTTTTTCTTCTTCTTCTTCTTCTTCTTCTTCTTCTTTTTTCACACCTTTGGCATAGATAAAATGATCGAAACACAAAAAGAGAATATATAAGTTAAAGAAAGAATGAAAAAAACGTGGCTCTCATTTTATTTGTGTATATTATTACGAAAGTAAATGAAAATAGAGCAACAAATCCAATCGAGAAACAAGAAAATAATGATTAGGAGGGCAGTAATGATTATTTCTGAATAACAATATTAGTTTAGAGAATATTTAATAGAAAAGGATAATAGAATACATACACACACAGGCATGAGCAAGTGAGCAATACGTCAGCAGCAGCAGCCCCCGCCTCCATTCTCTCTCCGCTAAACTCCAAATCACATTACTCGCTAGAAACGAGAAGCGCCCCTAAAATCACGCCACCCGTGGCCCACCACCTTCATCCGTCCGTACTATCATTCCCCAATCAAATCCAGCCTCCCCGTCCGTACATCAGGTCTCCCCAGTCAAAATGAATCTCCGAAGTGCGGAACGGTCGCGAATTCCGAGATCTTCCCTGGTCCCTACCTTTCGCCCGCTTGTCTTGTCTCACCTCCTTTCTTTCACATGCTTCCCACTGCCAGATCTCCCTATCCCTCCCTCATGATACCTGGTGGGGCCCCCAGAATCTTGTCCGAAGTGTGTGGAATTAAACGTACATTCTGACTTCTGGGTTGAAGTTTTCGTCGCTATGACCCCAACAAGAACGCGCCATAGGCGAGCCGGTTCGATATATTTATCCAGCACACGGTAGAAGAGGGAAGAAAGCACAAACTCAAGTGCGCTTGACAGGATCGAGCTTAGACGCACCCCTCCATAGTTGCCCAGCAGCTCCTCCTCTCCAATCCAGAATGCCAATATGGTGAGCCCCCGGGAACATGATCTCCCAACGATAGATATGAGTATGTAAACAAAGTTCGTTCGATTGAAATATATGAAAGCCATCCTATAGCAATCTCCATGATTTATACTAATACATAACTCTGGGAAATTATTAGTTCCTATTAATAACATAAAAAAAAAAAAAATAGAGAGGAGAAGAAAGAAGAGAAGGAAAGAAGCAAAAGGGTTGAAGTTTTGTTGCCATGAAACCCTACAACAACAAAAGTCATTATAGCAAAAGTCTGTTGAGAAATTTCTTCTGGCATCCACTAGTATAGAACGCAACAAATCAATTGCTATTCGCGAAAGGTGAAAACTAAGTTATGGATTGAGTGGATTGAACATGACAATATAACACATTCTTCAACTTAGCTCATCATATATGCATTTATTACCTCTTTTGATAGTTCTATATTTGTGTAACCAATATTAGTAGGTAAATTCCGAATTCAAAAAATATCCAACTTTTTATGAGAGTTAAGTAAGACAAGAGACACATCTACTATGGGCAATCCAATTAATTGGATTATTGGAAATTAATTATTGACATAGATTGTCATATCCATCTCGTTTAGGGACCAATTACCAGATGTAGCTTTGAAATTTAGCGGATGGGAGGAACCGTGTTGAGAAAGAGCAAAAAAGCTGCTCTCTCATCTCAAGCTTGTGCATTGCTTTGAGAGTGACTTTGTTTTGCTTTTTGGAGCTACTCTCTCACTCTGTCATGATGAGAGTTGCCTCCCTCTCTCTCTGTCACGATAAGAAGAGAAGGGTGAATCCAAAAAGCAATGCACACTAGCCACTCTCAAAGCAATGCACCCGAGTCGTGTGTATTGCCTGTTGTGCGCTGCTTTGAGAGTGAGCTCCAAAAAGCAATGCTGAGAGGGACTTTTGTGCAACGATTCTATTTATCGCAAGAGGAATTTGGCTGCGAAAAAAACAAAAATATTTCTCATCAATTATTATAGTAGACAAGACTTTCTCTCATGCTGCTATAGTGTCGCTCTATGGATATCCTCCTTTGTACCTCTCACCCGCTTTTGTCCCCTTCTTTTCTCTTTGTGCTCTCACTCACTCTCCTCCTTTTCTCCACTATAAATACGCTCACCACCCTCGATTTACTCCCTCACACCACCACCCTCCCCTACCCACACTCTTCATACACTCTGGCAATGGCAGGATCACGCTCAGCCCCACCCCCTCTGATCAACTTCCCCTCACTATTCCTCAGTTGCCGCGGCAGCTCCTCCTCTCGAATCCAGAATGACACCGTGGTGACACGCCAGAAGGGTGAGCTCCCAGGGAAAGTCCTGAGTAAGTAAACACAGTTCATTCAATTGAAATATATGAAAGCCAGCCTATGGCGACCTCCATGGTTTATATACTAATACATACTTCTGAGAAATGATTAGTTTATTTAAAATAAAAATAAAAAAAGAACAGAGAAAATAAGGAAAGAGACAAAAGGAGACTTTTTTCAGGTGTCTTATGGCGTATCTGACAACTCCCGAGTCGTCGACTTCTGACGTAACCCGCATTGTTTGTGCAGAGAGGAAGAGATCATCCGACGTCTCCACAGAGTTGGTGCTCTACAAGAACCCGTGGAAGATCACGAAGGAGCTAACGCAAAGCGACCTTGGGCAATTGTCCCGGCTGCTGCTTCCGCTGGGCCGCGTGGAAGCTCACGTGCTCCTGCAGATGGACGAGGAGAAGAAAAGCCAGGTCAAGAGCGATGACGGGATGGAGGTCGTCATGAAGGACATGGGCACAAATGAAGAGCGCTCTTTCGTGTTCCGCTGCTGGGGGTCGTCGGGGAGCTACGTGCTGAACAAAGGCTGGACCCAGCAGTTCGTCAAGCAGCGAGGGTTGAAGGTCGGGGACGAGATCGGGATGTTCCGGGACCCGGATTCTGGCATGTTCTACTTTACGGTCTTTCCCAAGGTTGCTCGTGCCACGAGCAATCCGGCGGCTTGAGTTTTCATTAGAAAATATTTGCGAAAGGATTTTTTTAATTCTGTAGTTTAAGTTTCCTTAGCTGTAGCTGTAGCTTCCCAATAAATCTCGGAAGTGTCTTTACCTTAGTACCGCGTCGTTGATTAGACGCTTTTAAGCTGTGTGGTCGATTAAGTTTTAGCATATTTTGCTTGCATCCTATCACGTAGTCGATTCTGTAGTTACTAATATTGCTGTCGGTTAAATTTCAGTTCGATTTGGAATTGTACTGTGCTGTTTGAAATGAAGAAATCAATTTCCTTTCACATAATATAATTTCTATCATGACTTAACACAGAACTTTGGTTTCTTCAAATAAAAGCTGAAGAGTTATTTTCAATGAAAGATATTTCGTTGTGGAAACAATTTCAGCAAAACCTTAATGCACGTTCGGTAACGATTATGTTCCCGGGAATAAATTCTGATCATAAATTATTATTTTTTGTTCTGTTCTCGGGAACAATTTCTAAGCATTTTAAGCCGTTTAGTTACTATCCAAAATTTATGATTTTAAAATAGAATTGTGTTTAGTATCGTGCTCATTGATTATGTTCCACATCATTTTTTACTTTTTTTTACTCTTTTTTTTCCTTTTTCTCCTATTCTTCTTCTTCTTCAAGTGGCCAACCTTGCCGGGGTAGGCAAGGCCTGCTTGGCCACCGGTTGGGCCAGGCGAGCCTCGCCGAGGCTAGGTGAGGGTCGCCTGGCCACCGGTGAGGCTGGCCTAACCCCACCAAGGCTCAGCCTCGCTAAGTTGGAGGCTCGCCTAGCCTCGCTGGTGGCTAGGCAGGCCTTGCCGGGGTTGGGCGAGCCTCGCCAGGGCCAGGCTGGCTGTGCCCAGCCCCGGTGACACCCGCATGGCTACCGGCAAGCTCGCTGGACCTCGCGCTCGCTAGGCCAGCCTCTAATGAGCTCGCCGGACCTCAACTTGGAGGCTCGCTCGCCGGATCGGTTGTCGGTGACTGGTGGAAGAAGAAGAAGAAGAAGAAGAAGAAGAGAAAAAGGAAGAAGTCTTAGATTTGTTCCCCGGAATAAGAATAAACTTTTTTTATATGGCCTAAACGGTGGTTCTTTTCCGCCAAACCCCTCCACTGCACGAACTCCTTCATTCAACACCCCTTCAGGTCGTAGCACCCCGACGATTCCCAGTTGCAAACACTAGTCGATGCTCGGAGCATGTGTTCACGTCCCACACCACAATGTCGGCACCCTCGCTGCTCTTGACTCGCCTCACTCTCTCTTCGTCCATGCACGGGAGCACGTGGGTCGCCATGCCCGCCTGCGGGATCAAGAGCCTCGACAGGTGGCCGAGATCGCTCTTCTTAAGCGTCTTCTTGATCTTGTAAGGGTCATACCGCAGCACCAATTCCGTGGAAACACCACTGCGTCTCTTTTCCTCTGCCTCACATTCCGAGGCCCCTTTCTTTTCCGTCTGGCTTCTACAGCGCTTCGCCTTCTTCTCCACAATCAGAGTTCCATCATCAATGAGTGAGGTTGTGGACTTTCGCTCTGGTCAGGTGGGAGCCACACCGAGTTCCTTTGTGTCCAAGAAACCCGTCGTCGGATCCAGTGTGAGGGGGCAGAAGACACGAGCTGGCACCACCGCTGCAGCAGACGAAGTTTCACCACCCTCTTCATCGTGATTCCTCTCGTAGTCGTGCAGATAAGAAACGCACGACGAAGAGTCAATCAATGGCGGCGGCGGTGCGTGGACCTTGCCTCTCGGGACGTCGCCAGTCGGAGGCGAAGGAATCAATGAGCTTCATGGGTTTTCGGGTCGAAGAAACAGGAAAAAGTGCTCCGCAAGAACAACTGAGGGCAACACGGTGCAGAGAAATTTAGAGGGAGAGAGAGAGCACCGAGGACTAGGAAGACTAGGAGGCTGGAGAGAATATATAGTTTACCGTTGTTTGCTATTGCAAATGGGATCGCGAGTGACATCATCAATCTCTACAGTCTAGTTTCGATACTGCAACGAGGACTAGGAGTCAGGTTCAGATTAGTGTACGTGGGTGATTAATTAAAAAAAGGAAATAAATCCAAGATTCAAGATTGACTTCCTAACGAAGATCACCTTCTCTTTTTTTTCGTAAGGGATTGAAGGACAAATTCATTAATTTCCACTTAAATTTTCCCACTGAGATTTTTTTTTATGATAAAGAACCACGTGAATTCATAATTGTTTTACTTATTCCCGTTAAATTATCACATTTTAGGATATATATAGTCTTACTGTACATGCGCACCCGCACTCGTTATCACTCTAAATCCAACCCAATTTAAGAAATACTTTGTAGTTCAACTTGATTTATTCTGATTGTAATTCAATCACTCTAAGGAATCCGTACTGGTCACATACATTCACCGGTTTTTGGGTTTTATCTTAATAAAAAAATCTAGCAAAAAGAAATAACAGCTAGTTTATTAGGCAATTTACAATGTGTAAATACCTTATTTTAATCATAGAAAAAGCCATTAAAAACCCTAAATTATGTCCACTTAGGATGCATTTGGTTTAACATTTCTAAGGGGTTTTCAGTCTCCAAAGCCCCTTGAAGAAATACTGGACCGTTTGGCAACTATTTTGAACTAACTGTCAAGTGAAAATTAGTATTGGGAAGGCTAAAAAGCCCAATACTAGAAGGGACTAGTTTTGAGCTTTTAGCATTTGGCTAAATATTTGGCTTCGTTCGTTTCACGGAAAATAATTTCCGAGAAAACGTTTTCCGTATTTTCCGGCGTTCGTTTCACGGAAAATGAATTCCTTGAGGAAAATGTTTTCCATCAAAGGAAAAAAGTCTTCTAAAGTAGAGGAAAATGTTTTTCACTTTTGAAAAGTGGAAAACATTTTCTCACTTGATCTCTCTTATCTCACACCTCTACAAATCTTCACTTCCTTCTCTCATTTCTTTTTCTACTTTTCTTTTTTTATTCGAATTATTTTTTAATTTTAATTTTCTTTTTAATTTGAATTATTTTTAATTTCCTTTTCCTTTTTCTTTTCTTTTTCTGTTTTTCTTTTTCCTTTCTTTGTTTTCTATCTTCTTCTATTTTGGCTAGTCGTCGAACCAAGTGAACCTCAAGCTCGGCGATCTCAAACTCGTGCTCGCGCTTGCCAATTTGGTGAGTGGAAAATATTTTCCTTACCAAGCACTAGAAAATATTTTCCGAAACATTTTCAGATTTTAGCCGAACACCAGAAAATATTGTCATTTTCCTGGAAAATGATTTCCGGGGAAATGTTTTTCCAGGAAATGGCCAATTTTCCGCGAAACGAAACGGACCCTTAAATTTAGTTTTTCTTCCAAAACTATCCTCACTCATTCTTCAAATTTCTGATTTTACCCTTGTTATTTTTTAATGCCAAAATAATGCTAAAAAAATCAAATATATATAAATGCTAAAAAAATTAAATATATTTTGGTCTTTTAAAAAATTATTTATATATTAGATTTTTTAGCATATTTATTTGATTTTTTTAGCATTATTGTCAAAATTTATATTCCAAAAGTTGCATACATGATTTTTTTCAATTTTAAACAAATAAAAATTAAAAAGTTCCAACGAACAGTTTGGTCTTTTTTAAAAAAATTATATATATATATATATATATATATATTTTTTGATTTTTTAGCATTATTTTCAAATTTATATTTCAAAAGTTGCATACATGATTTTTTTCAATTTTAAATAAATAAAAATTATAAAATTCCGATGACGGGTTTGGTCTTTTTTAATATATATATGTATGTATTTGATTTTTTTTTGCATTATTTTCAAATTTATATTTCAAAAGTTGCATACATGATTTTTTTTCAATTTTAAATAAATAAAAATTAAAAAATTCCGATGATGGGTTTGGTCTTTTTTAATATATATATATATGTATTTGATTTTTTTTTTGCATTATTTTCAAATTTATATTTAAAAAGTTGAACATATTATTTTTTTCAATTTTAAACAAATAAAAAATTAAAGAAATTTGACGAAGGATTTGGTCCTTTCTTAAAAAAATTATATATATATATATATATATATATATATATATATATATATATATATATTTGCTTTTTTAAAATCATTATTGTCATAATTTATTTTTGAAAAGTTGCATGTTGCATCATCATTTTTTTGAATTTTAAGTAAATAAAATTAAAAAATTCCGATGAAGGGGTTCGTCTTAAAAAAATATATATATGTGTATTTGAATTTTTAGTACTATTTTCAAATTTATATTTAAAAAATTACATATTTTTTTTTTTTTCAATTTTAAACAAATAAAATTTAAAAATTAATATTAATTACCCAAATGGCTTTTCAAATGTGTTTTCTACCAAACGACATTTCTCTCAAATGTGCTTTTCAAAGAATAGTTTACCAAATGACCTTTGCATATGCCTAAAATCTTATAGGCTAAATTACTTTGCATTTTCCCAATGAGCTTTCAAATGTTGAACCAAACGCACCCTTAGACCTATCAAATGGATGAGTCGGGTTGAGTTAGGTTATAAATGGTCCAACCCAAATTGACCCATTTAACTTATTTATGATCCACAGTCGACTCGACTAATTTCCAATCTAGACCCGAACCATTTAACTAAACTTTAGAAAGCTTATTTCTTTCTTTTTTAAAAGAAAAAAAGGTATTGCTGACACTCTCATGTAATAGAATTTTAGTGGAAAATTTATATATATTTAAAAAATAAGCCTTCAGTTGTTTCTTGGAAAATATTTTCCAATAAGCATTTTCTAGGAAAATTACAATAATTTCTGGTTTTTGCCTAAAACCAAAAAAAAAAATTAATTTTTTTTTTGCCTATTTGGTATGAAAAATACGATTAAATTTTCCTCTGTGCATTTTAAATTTTCCTCCGTGCATTTTAAATTTTCCTCCGTGCATTCCTTCAAATATTTTTATTTTTATTTTTATTTTCTTTAAAAAATGAATTTTTCAATTATCTTTTCTTTATCCTTCTTCTTCAGCCAATCGCCGACCATGACGACGGTCCACAACCAGCCACAAGCAAGCTCAAGCTTGCCTAATTCCAACTAGCTTAGCCTCGCTAGCCTCGGGCGAGGCTTCGGCCTCACTAGATCCGGCAAGGTCAAGCTCGTCGGTGTCCGACAAGCTTGTCCCTTGCCTAGCCGATCGGCGGCCATCACTATGTAGGCCACCAACTAAGGAAGATGGAAGAAGAACAAACAAAAAAATGCAAAAGCAAAAAGAAAAGAAAAAGGAAATATAAAAAGTAATTATAATTTCGATTTTTTATAAAAATTATTTTTATAAGAATAAAGAGGGAAAGAGAGTGTGTGAGCCTTGGGTTGGAAATTGGTTCTGAAGTTCAACCCATTTAAATCCATTTATTTTAGGCTTTCAACTTTTAAACCCATTTAAGTGAGCTCTTTAAGATTTAAATGATCCGTTCATGATCCATTTATATTTTAAATGGGTCATATATGAGTTTAATTTGACCAATCTATGCCCACCGTGACACATTTATTTCAAATTCTTTTTTTGTGACACATTAAAGTCCAAACTTATACCCATGTGAGTACTCAAACTTTTTTTGTAACACAAAAAACTTTAAACTTATACTGATATGATACATTTGCTCCAAACCTTTTTTTTTGTGACACAAGAATCCCTAAATTTGCTTCTGTGTGACACATTTACCTCACATTTAGGTTTGGGATAAATATATTAGATGGGTACAAGTTTTGAATTTTTTGTCACATTTTTTTTTGGGTAAATGTGTTAAATTTGTCATAATTTAAGGTTTTCATTGGTTTTTGTCATTTTAGTATATATTCTTGTGTGCTAATCTAGAGAGATTTTTATTTGTAGGGTAGTTTTGTCACCTAAATTTTATAATTCCTTTACATTACAGACATATCCTACTCGAACCCTTACTCGGATAAGTGAATTGAGGATTTTGATTCTCATGTTTTGATGTTGAAAATTGGGAGGGATGAAAATAAGATGTAAGATACATATAAGAGGTACTCGAAACTTGATTTTCATTCGAACCTCAACCAGGTTCAAATACCAAGTGGGATTGGAGTTACTACGTCCAAAAATTGTATGATTCCCTAAAAGAGACTAATGCTAGCAATATTAAAAGATTCGGATACATTTTGTGCTGCAAACAAAGAGAAAAGCTAGATCTTAAGATAAAATTGATACACTAATATTATGCAGTAGCAAATATTAATTGGGTATCGAAAAATGCCCTTTAGAGAACACTAATATTATGCACATCATCAATAGATTGGTCTTAGTATATTTAGCACTACTCTATTGTTTTGCTGGAAAATGAACGATTTGATAATTATTTTTTTTAAAAATTGATTATATTGCTTGGAATAATTAGGCAACAAAAAGTTTTCATTATCAATAACATCCTATACTACAAATTTTCAATGAACAATCACGACTTGGACTCGAATCACTGCCCCATACCACCTTGTCTTAGCTTCAAGTTGTTTTCTAACCTTCGTTTATTCGCTTGGTTAGATCTTCCATATGTTTTGTTTATACAGTTTTACAAGCAACGCAATATATTATTTTTTGGGAAAATGTTTTCCGTAAAACAAATGGACTATTAAGTTAATCCCAATCTTTCTAGCTTCCTAACTCAAATGGGATTAGGGAAAAACTAATGCGTTTAGTGCTCAATTAGTACAATGATCTAGTGTTAATTATCTGCATCATTGCTCCAGATTCAATAATTGTGGAGTCCAAAGGTACGTGTCTTTATGCTTAACCAGTTTGTTTAGATATTTCTAGAAAAAATGAAATTTAGGCTGCATATGGTTTGCGAAAGATAAATGATTTGGCAATCATTTTCCTAAAAATGATGGCTTCCCTTAAAATAATTGTCAATAAAAAATATTTTTATTAACAACAATAATTTACTTTTAAATTATTTTCACGGATGGTGAAAATATTGTTTTCTCGATCAATTGTTAAAAGTAATAAAAGTGATTATTTTTAGGAAAATATTTTTCAAACTATTCGTTTTTCTCTGAAACAAAAGGAAAGTGTCAATTTTTATCTTGCATCGCACTCCATGCAAGACAAGTTCATTTTCTCAAAGAAAATATAATAGTGTACACGTAGCATATTTCTTAAGTATTGCTAATTAGCGAGTGTGTATTTCATCACTAATTGGCTGGATATTATTTGTGTTTTAAAATGGTTAATTAAAATATTTGTTCTTACTAAATAAATCATCTGACAGATTTAATACATCACTCCATGTCTACTCTGAACAAAAAAAAAAAATGGGGAATATCTTTCGATCAATTCTACATCTTAAATTTGTTAGTTTGCAGATCAATTCTACACCTTTTGTTTTCTCAAAGCTTAAACAGGCAAATTGTATATGTTAACTCGTTCCTAACAAATGCCTAATCGCAATAGATTTGTCATTGAGACGATAACGTGATTGCATCAAGGTATAGAATTATGCAACCAATGCACATACACGGTTAAATTTCCCCTCATTCTTTTTCGCGCATGCTCTCACTATAAAGCAGGAAACCTTGAACTTTCTTCATGTTCAAGATTATTCAAATATCATTTAAAGAGCCCAACATAAAATATTTCTCTCTAAAGTATACCTTCATACGTGTGTGTATATTATACAAGAACAGAACGTAAATTTCATCTATTACCATGATTGAAAATAAACGACTCTAGAATATTGAAGACATTAAAATCGGGCTTTAAAGAAACACTCAACAAGAATTGAATAGCAGCAAGATTACATCACTAGTATTCTAGCTCTAAGGATAAAAATTTGTTTCCCTTGGTCACCTAACAACAAAAGAAATACTAATTCAAGTTCAAATCCAATTGAATAATATCATGGTCACTTAATTGATTAGTAGTCAGTTTCACAAGACGCTAATTCGCCTTGCAAAGAAGGCTGAAATGGAACTTGCTAGCAATAGGATCCCAATATATCCCAATCTTATCGCCTTCCGCCAACCCCCTCCGCTGCACGAACACCTTCATCCAGCACCCCTTCAGCACGTAGGACCTCGACGATGCCCAGTAAGCAAACACTAGTTGTTGCTCGGAGCGCGTGTCCGCGTCCCACACCACAATGTTGGCACCCTCGCTGCTCTTGACTAGCATCACTCTCTCTTCGTCCATGACGGGAGCACATGGGTCGCCACAACTGCCCACGGGATCATGAGCCTCGACAGGTGGTCGAGATCGCTCTTCTTAAGCGTCTTCTTGATCTTGTAAGGGTCATAGCGCAGCACCAACTCCGTGGAAACGCCACCGCGTCTCTCTTCCTCTACCTCACATTCCGAGGCCCCTTTCTTTTCCGTCTGGCTTCTACAGTGCTTCGCCTTCTTCTCCACAATCAGAGTTCTGTCATCAATGAGTGAGGCCGTGGACTTTCGCTCTGGTCGGGCGAGAGCTGCGCCAAGTTCCTTTGTGTCCAAGAAACCCGTCATTGGATCCGGCATGAGGGGGAAGAAGACGTGAGCCGGCACCACCACTGCAGCAGATGAAGTTTCACCACGTTGGAATATAATATATGGAAACGATCTTATAATTTATGTCAACGCGAAATCGCCAGAGAAATAAATGAGAAATAATAAGGACATCGGAAATTTACGTAATTCGGTTCTAAGTATCGGTACCTTTATCCATAGGGAGAGCCAAGTAGCAAATAAATTACTATAATTGGAGAATAAGAGTTTCCAATCACACAGCTCGAGTGTTTCCCACATATAAATTTAACCCAAAACCCAAAGTGTTTATAAATAAACAATAAATTTGACCATAAACTCATGGCATAAAATTATTGCGCATTCAAGCTTGAAACAAAAAAACGCGCACGGCTCTCTTTAGCTTGACGTGTGTGGCTTGCGGCTCCTTTTCTTTTTCTCTTGTAGGGTTTCGGCCGCTACCTCCCGGAGACGTGCATGTTCTGCTTTATATATGTGCCCAAGTCAAAAGTTTGACCTAAGCCCACTAGCTTTTCTCTCTACGTACAAGAGGGCTTCTCACCTTTTTTTTCTTTCCCTTTTTTAGCTAAAAAGAAACCTAGGCGTGCAATATCGTGTGTGTGCCCAGTCTTGACTTTTGGGCCCCACGAGGAGAACTTCTTTCGGTTTCGGTAGGTTCCACAAATAAAAGAAGAAACTTTCCTCCGCTTTTTCTTTTATTCTATTACTTCCTCTTTTATAAATCTTCAAGAGTCTAGGAAACTTTTCTGTTATTTGAGAAATCTTTATAACAAATCGTTATCTGAATTCAAACTCGAGACATTAATTTAATAATTATCTACACCGGCTCAATGTTTGAAGTCAAGTTATAGTGCTCATTATTCATGCTGCTCTCTCAGTGCCCCAACGGGTGCTTACTCTTCATAGATGCCAATAAAGGAGCTTCGCCAAAGGAACAGAGTTAGTCATCATGTCTACCATGTTATCTGCTGTAGTAATCTTTTTGACAATAACATTACCCTCAACTAAGACATCTTGGATGAAGTGGTACTTGATGTTGATATACTTTGTTTACTCGTGATAAACTGGATTATATGGCAAATATATTGCACATTGGTTATCACAATGTATATACTCACTTTTTGTTCTAACCCAAAGTCCGAGAGCGAACTCTGTAACCATATTGCCTCGTTTACTACAAAGGTTAGTGTCATGTACTCTGCCTCAGTCGAAGACAAGGCAATGTGATCTTGTGAGGACGATTTCTAACTAATTGTACCATCTGCTAGCGTAAATACGTACCCTGCTAAAGACATGCGATCATCCAAGTCACCGGTGTAATTTGAATCCACAAAACTAGTAGTCTCACTGCCATTGTTGTCCCTCCGATACACTATATCCACGTTTGTTGTCTCCTTCAAATATCTAAGAATCCACTTCACAGCTTCCCAATGAGTTTTACCAAGACGCTTCATATAATGACTAATCACGCTTACATCTTGTGAAATATTAAGCCTAATGTACACCATAGCATACATAATACTACCCACGGCACTAGAATAAGGAACACGAGACATATGCTCCTCCTCCTCCTCAGACTACGATGATAATTTATTTGAAAGTTTAAAGTGTTTTGTTAAAGGTGTACTTACAGATTTTGCTAACTGCATATTAAAACATGCCACGATCTTCTCAATATATTTCTTTTGAGATAAACGTAAAACTCTTGCAGCCCTATCATGCAAAATCTCCATACCTAATATTTTTTTTGCAGCACCTAAATCTTTTATCTCAAATTCAATATTTAACCGCCTCTTCAACATATCAATATAAGACCTATTCTTGGCTACTATCAACATATCATCAACATATAAAAGTAGATAAATCAAAGAATCATTCTCCAATCTCATATAGTAAACGCAGCTATCCATCTGACTTTTTGAATAGTCTTGACTAGCCATGAAAGCATCAAATCGTTTATACCACTGCCTAAGAGACTGTTTTAGCCCATACAAATATTTTCAACAAGCAAACAGAATCTTCCTTACCCGGAATAGCAAATCTCTCTGGTTGTCTCAGGTAAATATGTTCCTCCAACTCACCGTGAAGAAATGCAGTTTTCACATCTAGTTGCTCTAACTCGAGATCATGCGAAGCAACTAAGGCAAGTAAAACATGAATAGAAGTATGGTTTATCACAGGAGAGAACACCTCATTGTAGTCAATGCCCTCACGCTGTATATATACTTTCACCATAAGTCTCACCTTATACCTCGCTGCCTCAACACCGTGAATGCCCTCTTTCCATTTGAAAACCCATTTACTTCTGACAATCTTTTGGCTCTTGGGTACTCTAACCAGCTCCCATGTTTGATTTCGATGAAGTGATTTCATCTTTTCACTCATAACCCCTAGCCAGCTAGATTAGGGAACATCATAAGAACTCGCCTCAGATCTGATGTGAGGGGAAAGAAGATGTGAGCCAACACCACCACTGCAGCAGACAAAGTTTCTTCACCCTCTTCTTTGTGATTCCTCTTGTGGTCATGCAAATAAGAAACGCATGATGAAGAGTCGATCAACGGTAGCAGAGTGTGTAACTTGCCTCTCGAGATGTTGCCAGTCGGAGGCAATTCCAAGGTGAAGGGATCGACAAGCTTCATGGTTTTCGGGTCGAAGAAACAGGATAGTGCTCTGCAAGAACAATAGAGGGCAACACGGTGCAGAGAAATTTAGAGAGAGAGAGAGAGAGAGAGAGAGAGAGAGAGAGAGAGAGAGAGAGAGAGAGAGAGAGAGAGAGAGAGAGAGAGAGAGTGTGTGTGTGTGTGTGTGACATCTTGAATTTCTTAACCTTTTTTCTTCTAAATTAATTGGGCATTTCATTGAGGTTATTATGGCACAGTTAAAAATCATTTTGAGATCAAAGATAGGTCAGTTCAACTCAGATGTGTGGCCGATCATAGGTGACTCCATTAAATTGGAAAATTCTCATCGATCGACACTAATATGATTTTACTGTCATTTTGGTACCCTGTGTCCGTAATTGAATCCTCGAGATTTTCACAACAATCGAGAGTCGCCATTTAGTTGAGTGGGTTCATAGTGGTTCGAAGAAAATCGACCATGGGTCATTTGTCTTAAAAAGTTCTGAAACCACCTGGTAGCCTAGGTCACGCTAAAAACGCGATAAATGGAAATTAGCTGCTGATTCAAGTCCGATTTCATAAATTGAAGGTTTTGTCATGTCATAATAAACTCTAGGATCTACAACTTAGTCTCAGAAGATTTTTCTGACAATCGAGACTTTTTGGGAAAAAGATAGTTTAGGGCCGCTTTCGTTCATTTGAAGCTGGGAATTAATTCTGATTGTGAAATTGAGAAGCATGAGGGATCATTGGAGGAGGAAAATAATCAATTTGATAATGGAGACATCAATTTATTTTTCTGAGAGTTAATTGAGAGAAAATCAAGAGGGAAATTGGATGCAGAAACGCAATTGGGGACTAAGTGCTCTAATTTGAAATTTCCTTGAAAATTTATGAGCTTATTAAAAAGAAAATGGGATGCTAGGAAATTCTCTTGTTTAGTTTTCTTCCCATTTTATTTTTCCTTTTGGGCCAAACACTTTTCCTCTTTCCCCCCCCCTTTTTCTTTTTGGCCGTGACTTCTCTCTCTCTCTCTCTCTCGGTACTCTCTCTCTCCGTTGGTTTGAACGAAATAGAAGCATAAGCAAAGACGGCAACCACCGAGAGAAGAAGACCGAAGCAGCTCACCATCACCGCCGTTGCTCCGCCTTGCTCACGCCTCACCATTCACCCTTCGCCTCTCCCTCACCCTCCTCAGCCACCGTCGATGCCTTCTTTCTTCCCCTCCGTCCGCTGCTCGACGTCCCAGCAGATCTGGGAGGACTTCGGAGCAAGCAACAGCAACTGGTGTCGCTTGAAGGAGCTGCCGCCCGCTGTTTCGCCGTCCACCACCTCCACCGAGCTGCCGTCCCTCCCCTCACGCCAGTCCGGTCACCGTCCAACTCCAGCAGCCTCTATTCAGCTTCGTTCAGCCACCATAGGCCGCGGTTCGACCACCTCCAACCGCCGTGTAGCCTTGCCGGATTGCCACTTGCTCTCCCGACCCTTTACTGCCCCCAACGAACCCTTTTTCCCCCTGTTTTGCAGCAAGGGTAGTAAACCCGTGAGTGGGTTTCCAGCACTTTTGTGGGCCATTTTGGGGGCATTTCCGGGGCCCAACCCACTTGCTTTGGGAAAAATCGATCATCGTGTCGTCCCCGTCGGATTGATACGTTTTGCGCTAAATTCCGGTGAATAATCTTACTAATCCTTGCTTAGTAAACTAATTATGCTTAGGGGTTAATTAGATTTAATTAAGTGTAATTAGGTGATTAGATTAGCATGGATTCGTGATTATTAGTTAATTCCATTGCATATTAGTTGGGTGGTTAGTGTAATTAGCTCGAGCATAGTCTGTAGTATTTATTGAATGCATCTTGGGATTTTTCCCGACCCTTATCGGGCTTCAATTAGGCAATACGGGCATAAATTGAATTTTTAGTAATTAATTATTAATTTTCAAAATTAATTAATTAATTAATTAATTTTTCAAAAATTCAACCAGGATGGACGGCGATCAGAATTTCTTGTTGATTGTCGTGGTACAGTCCGTTTATTTAATTGAGCTTCAATTTGTATGGAATTAATCTAAATTGTAAATTTTAGGATATGTTCCTATTGAGTTGTTTTGATTATTTGATTGAGAAATAATTGGATATCGATAGTAAATTGGCGAACTATAGAGAAAGGCGTTGTTTCATAGTGGAATCATGGTAGAAAGTAAATCACCTGGAGAATGGTACGTTGGCTCGATAATTAAGTATGACATCTTGAAAGAGACACGTGGGCTCGGTAATTTGATGCATTACTTCGAAGAATGCACGTGGTCTCAATGAGTACATTTGGCATCTTGAAGAGACACTTGGGCTTGGTGACTTGACGAATTGCTTTGGAGAATGCACGTGGGCTCGTTGATTCAGTATGGCATCTTAAAGAGACACGTGGGCTCGGTGACTTGATGCATCACCATGGAGAATGCACGTGAGCTCAATGAATAAGTATGTCATCTTGAAGAATGCATGTAGGCTCCGACTAGATATTCCATCGTGGGAAAATATAGTATTGATTGAAATGACCAATGAATGGTTCGAATAACATGAAATCGACTAGGTCGATTGATCGAGATATCGATATGTGATGCGATTGTTTGAATGCTTATTGAACTGTGCTAATATGCAGGTGGAATCTGAGGCCAAAGTAAATCCTTTGACCCGTGTGTGCATAGGCATCCCGGTTAGCGTATTGGTTTCCTAATTGAGTCTTAGTGGGATAAAACTTGCTGAGACGTAGTTTCATCCCGGTTGTGGGACAACATTTCAGGCCCGTAGATGGCAGCACCACCACCTCCTCCTCCACCTCGTTGTTCTGCTATGCACTTCGGTATTCCCTAGGAGGTGACTGAGTTAGAAATCCACTACCATATTCACCCTCACCCAGAAGGACTAGAGTATGTCATGGTTAAGTCAATCGCCTGGGTTGACGTAGGAGAAAACGCCCTGAGGCCCCATTATTATAGGTTATGGTATCGTGAGTACTTTGACGGGCGAAGAGAGGAACCCATTCCTAAGAACGACGTGCTAGTGTATGTCCTGGAAGAAGCATTTGGGGAGGGTACATCAGACCATGTGGATGGGTCGATTATGAATGTTTAGGACCTGGCACTTGAGGCTAAAGCCCACACTCTTGTGTACTCAATTGACGATGATAACTGGAATGACGAGGATGGTGAGATCAAAGAGCAAGAGGTGGAAGGACTAGAAGAGGACGAGGATTGGGGTGTAGCATAGGAGGTACCTGAGGATGAGCTGGCATCTAAAAAATATGGCATGTTTTTCTATCCCATTGTTTTATTGTCTGGGAATTTATAATTGCTTCCGCATGTGCTTAATAAATGAAGAGGTTGGCGATACATAGTCCTGGGATATCGCATTCTAAAATCGACCAAGTAGAAGGATGTGTGCGTGCCCGAGGTTTGAGGCGTGACAGAGAGGACAACGTTGGAACCAAGACGACGAGGACAAGGAGGTTGGAGAGAATATATAGTTTACCGTTGTTTGCTGTTAGAAATGGGATTAGGAGCCCGGTTCGAATTAGCATACGTTGGGGATTATTAGAAAAAAGGCAATAAATCCAATATTCCAAATTAATTTCCTAACGAAGATCGCCTTTTCTTTTGTTCCCTTTTCCGTAAGGGATTGAAGGACAAATTCATTAATCTCCACTTAAATTTTCCCACTAATTGTTTTTTCTTTTTTCAATAATAGAGAACCGCCTGGATTTGTGATTGTTGTACTTATTCTTGTCAAATTATCTCATTTTAGGAAATATATAGCCTTACATTATATGCGCACATGTACTTGTTATCATACGTTTTAAATCCAACCCGATTTAGGAAATACCTTGTAGTTCAACTTGATTCTTTCTAGTTGTAATTCGATCACTTTGAGCAATCCGTACCCGTCACACACACACACACACACACACACACACACACTAGTTTTTGGGTTTTGTCTTAATAAAAAAAATCTCACAAAAAGAAATAATAGCTATTTTACTAAGCACAATAAAATGAGTAAATACCTTATTTTAAGTACAGAAAAAGTCATTAAAAATCCTAAATTATGTCTACTTAAACCTGCCAAACGAGTGGATTAGATTGGGTCGAGTTGATTCTAACGGTCTAGCCCAAATCAATCCATTTAACTCGTTTATAACTCATTTATTTTAATGCAAAATTCTTGATCCATACCCGATCCATTTAACTAAATTTTAGAAAGCTTATCTCTTATGATTTTTTTTTTTGAAAAAATGGTATTGCTAAAACACTTTTATGTAATACAAATCTAGTGGACAATTTATATATATATATATTAAAACAAGCCCTTTGTTTGTTTCTCGGAAAAATATTTTCCAAGAAGTATTTTTTTTAGGAAAATCACAATACTTTCTGGTTTTTGCCTAAAATCTAGAAATAAGTTAGAAAATATTTTTTGTTGTTTGGTATGAAAAATGTGATTATATTTTCCTCCACGCATTCCTTTAAACATATTTTTCTTTTTCTTTTTATAAAATATTTTTTAATATTTCTTTTTTCTATTTCTCATTTTTTTTCCTTTTTCTTCAATCGGTCATCAACGAGGACAACGGTCAATGACTAGCCACAGGCGAGCTCGAGCTCACCCAATTCCAACTAGCCGAGCCTCGCTAGCCTCGAGTGAGGCTCTGGCCTCGCTAAATTTGGCAAGGTCGAGCTCGCTGGCCTCTAGCGAGCTCATCCTTTGCCTAGCCTATTGCTAGCCGTCGCCGTGCATAGAGATGAGCATGGTTCCACGGTAGAACTTTGAACCTGAGAACTGAACCGATGAGAACTTGTAACTTCCAAGTCCCAAGGTATATAAAGTAGGTTCCAGGTTCCTAAAAGTGAGGAACCTATTTCGACTGATAGATTCCAGGTTCTTAATTTGAGGAACCTACAACCGGAACCTAGAACTTGTAATATGTAATCTAGAACTTAGAATAAGTTTTAATGTTTTTCTTGGCTCATGTCTTAGCACAATTTTGCGATATTCCTTACTATTCAATAATGAATGTGTAATTTGAATGCACAAGTTTGAGCTTTTATTTTATCATCGAGACTTTTATTTTATTAATGTTCATATTTTTCATGTATCTTTATGTCAATAAAACATAGTAGTAAGTGGTGGTTATTAAGGGTTTTAGTTCACTACAATCGTTCAATTAATGATATGGGTGTTGAGTAGACCCTGGAACTGACCGTAGAACTTGACCTATAACAAGGATGCTTTAGGTTCTAGGGTATGTATGGTAGGTTTCAGGTTCCAAAAATTGAGGAACCTGTTCCAATGGATAGGTTTCAAGTTCCATATGGAACCTGTACGGAACCTGGAACCACTCACCCTAGTCGTGTAGGCCACCGACTAAGGAAGATAGAAGACCAAAGCGAAAGAAAAAAGGGAAAGAAAAAAAGAAAAGAAAAAAAGGAAATATTAAAAATAACCATGTAAGCAATGGGTTGGAAATTGGTTCTAAAGTTTAACCCATTTAGACCCATTTAGGGCTTTCAACTTTTAAACTCATTTAATTAGGCTTTTTAAGATTTATGCAATCCATTTACGATCCATTTAAAACATAAATGGGTCATACATGGATTTAAGACCCATTTTGACAGGTCTATGCCCACCTGACACACTTATTCTAATTTTTTTTTATAACCCAAAAAATCCTAAACTTATACCCATGTGATACAATTACTCAAACTTTTTTTTTGTAACACAAAAACTGTAAATTTATAATGATGTGATACATATACTCCAAACTTTTTTTTTGTTACACACAAAACCATAAATTTGTATCGGTGCGACATATTTATCTCACATTTAGGTTTAAAGTTAATATATTACATGGGTACAATTTTAGGATTTTTTGTGTCACAAAAAAATATTTTGGAGTAAATGTGTCACATTTGTTATAGTTTAGGATTTTCAGTGGTTTTCGTCCTTTTAGTATGGTTTATTGTGTGCTAATCTAGAGAGATTTGAATTTGAAAGATAGTTTTGTCACCTAAAATCTATAATTCTTTTTATATTACAGATATATCTTACTTGAACCCTTACTTGGATAAGTGAATTGAGGATTTTGATTCCCATGTTCTGATGCTAAAAATTGGGAGGAATGAAAATAAGATGTTTGATACATACAAGAGGCACTCGAAACTTGAATTTCATTCAAACCTCAACGAGGTTCAAACACCAAGTGGGATTGGAGTTACTAAGTCCAAATTTTGTACGATTCCCTAAAAGAGACTAATGCTAGCAATGTCAAAAGATTCGTATACATTTAGTGCTGCAAATCAAAGAGAAAAGCTAGACCTTATGATAAAATTGATACACTACAATTATGAAGTAGCAAACATTAATTAAGTATCGAATAAATGCCCACTTAGAATACGACACATCATCAATAGATTAGTCTTAGTATATTTAGCACCACTCTATTGTTTTGTTGGAAAATGAATTATTCGAAAAATATTTTTCAAAAAATAATGGATTAATTGCTTGAAATAATTAGGCAACAAAAAAATTTTCATTATCGACTACATCTTGCACTAAATTTTTTCCATAAATGATGAAAATATATTTTTATATGCAACACAAGCTATCGTTTTTAGGGAAAATATTTTCTGTGAAACAACTTCCTAACTCAAATGGGATTAGGGAAAAACTAATGCGTTAAGTGCTTCAATTAGGACAATCATCTAGTGTTAATTATCCGCATCATTGCTCCATATTAAATAATTCTGGAGACTAGAGATACTTGTCTATATGCTTAACCAGTTTGTTTAGATATTTCTAGAAAAAAGGAAATTTAGGCTCCATATGGAGAACAAATGATTTGTGAATCATTTTCTTAAAATGATTGCTTATATCCCTTAAAATAATTAGTCAATGAAAAATATTTTTATTAACAACAACAATTTATGTATAAATATTTTCGTGGATGGTGAAAATAATTTTCACTCGATCAATTGTTAAAAGCGATAAAAATGATCATTTTTAGGAAAATATTTCTCAAATTATTTATTTTTTCCATGAAATAAAAGGAAAGTGTCAATTTTTATCTCACATCCTACTCCATGCAAGATAAGTTTGTTTTCACAAAGAAAATATAACAATGTATACGTAGCACATTTCTTAACCATTGCTAATTAGCGAGTGTGTATTTCATCACTAATTGGCTGAATATTATTTGTGCTTTAAAATGGTTAATTAAAATATTTGTTCTTACCAAATAAATCATCTGGCAGATTTAAGACTTGTCTACTCTTAACAATAACAAAATAAATAAATTTGGGGAATATCTTTCGATCAATTCTACATCTTAAATTTTTAGTTTGCAGACCAATTCTACACCTTTTGTTTTCTCAAAAGCTTAAACAGGCAAAATATATTCGTTAACTCGTTCCTAACAATTGCCTAATTAAGATAGATTTGTCACTGAGACAATGATGTGATTGCATCGAGAAATAGGACCATGCAACCAATGCACATACGCGGTTCAGTTTCCTTATTCTTTTTTTGCGTACGCTCTCACCATAAAGCAGGAAACCTTGAATTTCCTTCATGTTCAAGATTATTCAAATATCGTTTAAAGAGCCCAACATAAAACATTTCTCTCTAAAGTATACCTTCATACGTGTATATAATATACAAGAACAGAGTTGGAAATCTAGTATATTATCATAATAGAAAAGAAACGACTCTACTAGAATATTGAAGACATCGGAATCGGGCATGATTAGTGTTTAAGAGTTTCTCTTGTTCTTCCCATGAGGTGAGAAGGTTTTCTTTTTCGATTGGAATGTACGGGACTCTACACTAATTGAGGAGATGCAATTTGTTCAATTTATTGGGTTTTTATTTCGTCATTTAACAGTGTATCTTTTCAAGTTCTAATTTGCTGCAATGCTAGTTTCTGGTGCCCCGATTCCTCCGAACTGTAAACTTTCATGGAAGCCCTCTTAAAGCATCTAAACCTTTTTTCCCCTTAAAGCACAGTCGACAAAACAAAAGTGATCAACGAAAGCCCCCGTGTCACTAACATCCTACGGACCCAACAAGGGGTGAAGGCAATGCATGACAATGATCCTCCCATCATAAGCTCCCTTAACGTTTCTCCTCTTAAGTGCCCCTTTCGGAGTTTAATCAGTAGATTGAATCGACTAAGTGCCCCCTGATCTAAATCTATGTCTCATGAATTAATTTGCTCATTTAAGTATCATAATTTCAAAAAATCAATTGTTTAAGTGTTACAAATTTGAGAAATTGATTAGCTAAGTGTATTTTGCTTGGGCAAGAGGCTACATCTTGATTGGCCAATTAGAGTAATGATTGACTTTCCTTGATTCATAGTGGAGCCTCAAAATCTATCAAAAGTTTGTGGACGTATGCATGAGTTACAGTATGTTCTCCAACCTTTGGGAAAAGGGCTTTAAAAGGGTTGAGGTTTTTATTGCCCTGGCACCCCACAAGAACAAAAGCTACTAAAGCAAAACTTTGTTGAGAAAAGCTTCTTGCATCCACTAGTACAGAGCGCAAAACTCAATCGCTCTCCGCGAAAAGCGGAAGCTGATTTTGATGAATCGAGTCGATTGATTCATGAACTTGATCTCACTAGTACCCTGAGTCCAAAAAAGAATTTTGCTGCGAAAAAAACAAAATTTTATTTACTTCCTGTAGTAGATTTGACCCCTCCACTTAAATGTCGCTATCTATCGCTACCCGGAGCTCCGGTCTCCGGTTTTGTCCCCTTGTGTTCTCTCTGTATGTTTCACTCTCTCTCTTCCCTCCGCATTATAAATACGCTGATAGCCCTCGATTCTATATCACGCCACCACCCTCCCCAACCCACACTCTCTTCACGCACACACACACGCACTTCGGCAATGACAGGATCAAGCTCAGCCTCCAACTTCACCAAACTCCAACTTGGTCGCCCCGGCAGCTCCTCCTCCTCCTCTCCAACCCAGAATGCCAGCACGGTGACACCCCAGTAGGGTGAGCTCCCAGGGAAAGACGTTGTGGAAATGGAAGGATTGAGCTCGCTCGACTTCACCAAACTCCAACTCGGTCGCCCTAGCAGCTCCTCCTCCTCCTCCTCTCCAACCCAGAATGCCAACGTGGTGACTGATGGGAGAGCAGTAATAATTCGAACAATATTGAATCAACGCAGTAGAATAAAATAATCTCACATCTTGTGTAAACCTAATAGGAATCGATATAGTAGAGTAAAATAAATACTAAGCACGCGAACACAAGACGATTTTTTACATGGAAAACCTCATCGATGTGAGGAGATCAAAAATCACGAGACCGGAGTCTACCTGAAATTCTTCACTATCAACAAAATTGTTCTTATCTAACAAATACTAGAGGTACATAGCAGTAAAGACCTCAAGAACATAATTCTTGGCAATACACATGAATTTCACAAGAGATCAATGATAAATCTGACAAAAAACGTAGGTTTTGATCAATCCACGAAAAACCTGATGTGGGGAGCTTCAAATGAAAATCAAACCGTTCAGATTCGATAAAATTGCGCCACAAACATGCTGACAAAATTTCAGCTTAATCGGACCACGAATCAACCTCCGGTGCCAGCTTGATGTAAATCAGATATTGCCTCAAACCCTAAATTTTCTACTCTCTCTTTTTCTCTTGTTATTATTTCCTTTTGCGGCTATCACTTTATATAGATAGTGAGAAACCATATTTCCTCATATAACTTATCATATTGGCTCAAGTCCTTTTTGGGCTTGCAACTCATTGGGCCTCCTCCACATAAGAGTGAACCAGCTAACAAATCTCCTCCTCACGACAATGTGGAGGATTCACCATCCCTGCTATCAATTGACAATGTTCAAGCTTCTCTCTTGGTAGAGTTTTCGTCATCATATTAGAGCCATTATGATTCGTATGAATTTTCTCAAGTTCCAATAACTTTTCATCTAAAACATCCCTTATCCAATGATATCTAACATCAACATGTTTCGATCTAGAATGAAAAGATGAATTCTTACCAAGATGAATTGCACTTTGATTATCACAAAATAGCACATACCTCTTTTGCTTGAACTCAAGTTCTTCTAAGAACTTATTCATCCATAGCATCTCTTTACTAGCTTTAATCGCTGCAATAAATTCAGCTTTGGTTGTAGAAAGTGCAACACACTTCTGCAATCTTGACTTTCATGATGCAGCTCCACCCGCAAAAAAAAAATCAAATAACCAGAAGTAGATTTACGAGTATCAATATCTCATGCCAAGTCAGAATATGTATCCAACTAACTCAAGTTTCCCGGTCTCGAAACTGAGTTTCAAATTTGAAGTTCTTCGAAGATACCTCATAATCCACTTCACTGCATTTCAGTGCTCTCTACCTGGATTTGACAAATAGCGACTAACAACGCCAACTGCGTGCGCCAAGTCTGGGCGTGTACATATCATTGCATACATTAAGCTTCTTACAGTTGAAGCATATTGAACACTTTCCATATCTTTCTTCTATTTATCAGTCATAGGACTTTGCTTCATATTTAACTTAAAGTGAGCAGCAAGAGGAGTACTAATCACTTTAGCATTATCCATGTAAAATTTCTTAATGATCTTCTCGATATATTTCTCTTACGACAAAAACAACTTTTTAGCATCTCTATCTCAAGTAATTCTAATGCCGAGAATCTGCTTCACGAGCCCAAGTCTTTCATGGCAAAAGACTTGCTCAACTATTTCTTTAATAACTCAATTCTTGAAGCATTCTTGCCAACAATCAGCATATAATCAATTTAAAGAAAGAGAATAATAAAGCCATAAACAGAAAATTTTTGGACAAACACATAGTTGTCTGAGGAGGTCTTTTTATAGCCATGTTTTGTCATAACCGACGCAAACTTTTTGTACTACTGCGTTGGTGCTTATTTTAGGCCATAGAGACTTTTCTTCAATTTGCACACATAATCATCTTTCCCTTTCACTTTAAAACCCTCAAGTTGTTCCATGTATATCTCTTCCTCTAAGTCACCATGTAGGAAGGCTGTTTTGACATCCATTTGCTCAATTTCCAAATCTAGGCTAGCTACTAAGCCTAGTACCACATGAATAGAAGGCATTTTCATTACCGGAAAAAAAATATATCATCAAAATCAATACCCTTTCTCTGACCGAATCCCTTAACAACCAATCTAGCTTTGTACCGTGGTTGTGAAGTATGTTCATCTTGCTTCAACCTATATACCCACTTGTTCTTCAAAACTCTTTTACCTTTAGGTAACTTCACAAACTCAAAAGTATGATTATCATAAAGTGATTGCATTTCATCTTACATAGTATCAAACCAATTGCTTTTGTACTCATCTTTTATTGCTTCTGCATAGCACTTTGATTCACCTGCATCAGTCAATAATACATACTTATCTTCATAATACTTGGTGAAAGGTCGTCGGTCTCTAACAGATCTCCGGATTGGAATATCCAGTGGAACATCTAATTGAGCCTCTGGTTCAGGAATAATATTATATATTTCAATATATTCAAGAACATGTGCGTTATTTGGAACATTGACTTCGTGCTACTCTTCATCAACCTGTGTAGGAATGTTTGTAAGAGGAACTAGATCCAAATCAACTAGATTATCACTAACCTGTGGTGCTGAAATCATCTCTACTTTCTTAATATCCTCTATTGCTTGATTTTCCATAAACACAACGTCTCTGCTTCTTACAATTTTCTTTTCAACCGGATCATAAAATTTGTAGTCAAGCATATCCTGCCCATAACCGATAAATATGCACTGTTGTGTTTTCACATCAAGTTTAGACCTCTCATCTTTGGGAATATGCACAAATGCTTTGCACCCAAAGACACGCAAGTAATCATAAAAAACATCTTTGCTTGTCCAAACTCTATTAGGAACATCAAACTCTAAAGGAACGCATGGAGTAAGATTTAATACATGCTCAACTGTACTTAAAGCCTCACCTCAAAAGGATCCAGGTAGCTTTGATTGTGAAAGTAAGCATCTTACCCTTTAAACTAGTGTTCTGCTCATTCTCTCAACTAAGCCATTTAACTGAAGCGTCTTGGAAGGTGTCTTTTGATGTTGAATACCTTGTTATTTGCAATATTCATCAAAATGTCCAATATACTCTCCCTCGTTATCAGTTCTGATGCATTTCAATTTCTTTATAATCTGTCTCTCAATTGAAGTCTGAAATTACTTAAAAGCATCTAACACTTGATCTTTAGTTTTCAAGGTATGAATCCAAATTTTCCTTGAAAAATCATCTACGAAGGTAACAAAATAAAGAGAGCCATCAAGTGATTTTGTTTTCATAGGACTGCAAACATCTGAATGCACTAAATCCAGTATACCTGACTTTCTTGAAGGAGGGGAGCTTTTAAATGCAACTCTGTTCGATTTTCCTGCTAAACAGTGAGCACAGTTCTTTAGCGCTGAACTTTTCAATCCTGAAAGGAGCTTGTTCTTGGCCAATATTGACAAACCCTTCTCACTGATGTGACTGAGCCTTTTATGCCATAATTCAGCTACATCTTCACTATCTATTGCATTAATTTTTTCTGTGGACAACTTTGCCTGCATAATGTACAATGAATAATATTTTTCACCTCTAGCCACAACAAGGGAACCTTTGGTAAGCTTCCATTGACCATTAATGAAGGTGCTGCAATACCCCTCATCATCCAACTTGCATGTAGAAATCAAATTCAATCGAATATCAAGTATATGTTTAACATTATTCAATACTAATCTTGTGACATTGCTGGTTTCTAGGCACACATCACTGTTGACACCTAAATTTTGGCGATCCATTTAGTCATTTATCGCATAAAAAATCAGGGATTAATTTTAACCCTAAAAAAATAAAATTAATTCCATAACATATGGTCATTAGAAGCATATTTCGTTGCATATTTGTTAGGCCGGCGGTGAATGGATTTTGGTGAATGGCTTTGAATATTGAAGCCAACAAGAGCATTAAACTGTGGATAAGTCAATAATTCCTCCATGGTGATTGATATTAAATGGGTGTCCTAAATTGTTAAAAGTCAATTAAGAAATTTCCAGCATATTGGCACCGACATATTAGTGCATTTAAGGGAACGAATGCAAAGGAAGGACAGTGTGTAAGCGGCCACCGATTCGAACATAGAGAAGCCCATCCACGTGAAGGAAAATTATGCGCTTTCCCATAATGCGGTCAACGTGGGGAGCAAGGAATTGACCAGCATTATTTTAAGAGGAAAGATACGAGCATATGCACAAAGGAAATTCGGAAGATCAGCATGAGAGGGGAATGTTGGGCACGTTCTGCATTGCGGGCATGAATTTGCGAAAAATATATATCGGCATTCGATCAATAAAGAGGAAAGGAAAGAAAATATATTTCAACGCATGCCCAGAAGGAAACAGAATATGCTTTCTTTCCTCATTGGTTTACGCCCTTTCAATATAAATTGACTCATTACGGGACAAAAGGGGGGCGAGTCCGAATTATACAGAGAACACACATGAGAGAGAGCAGAGAGAGGGAAACCTCGACCAGCTCTTGGCCGAGGTGATCGTCCAAACTGGTGCCCACTTCACGGCCAGACCTGTGCCCGTGCCTCTGTCACCAACATCGCCGTATCGTGTTGTTGCCCTGTTGAGCCATCGACGACAACCAAGCTGTTCCTTGCACGCGTGCCGCCTGAAAAGTCAATCGTGTTCGAGCTGCTGTGCTTGACTACGCTGCTGCTTTGGTTTCGTTGTTGCTGTGCGCTGGCGCCGTTGCTCCCTGGCTCGTCGATTCTCCATCGTTGAACGCTACCCCACCGAGTTGGTGATCTTTTGTGCTTTATTTTCAGGTTCCCGAGAGTCCCAGTGTTACTTGCGCACATCTGAGTTACATTGGTGACCGGCCCTGGACGTTCAAATCTTCACGCCAACAACCCTCCTTTTTGCTGTTCAAGTCTTCTGGTGGACGTCCCCTGCTGTGCTGGTCATCCTCGTCCACTTTGCTAAGCTGAATCGAAGCATCAGTCACCACTCGAAATTTGCTGTTGCTTACCGAGCGAGGCAGCATCTTTGAGCAGCACGTCATCTTGAACTGCCGCCCGTGAGTCGTCCCGCCATCCGACGTTCAACCGAACTTGATAACGTGGTTCACGTGACGCCGAATATTAGGTAAGAATCTCTTTTAATTTGATATATCCTTATTGCCTAATTTGTGGGATTATCTCGTTCGAATATTTGAGTGATACCGTCATATCCACAAAATATCGATTAGCCTTTTAAATGGGGAAATCTTCCTAATTTCGCAACGTACATATGATTGACGGTCCGATTTCATGCTCGAAATACGACCCGCGATCGTACGGAAAAAGCACCAATCCGATCTCACGCTCGAGATGCGATTCGTGATTTTATTTAAAAAATGGCCAATCCGATCTCATGCGCGAGGTACGATTCGTCAATTTATTTCTCAAAATTAAATGGGCATTGATGATATCTTGCTTGATTTGTTGCCGTGCTATCCTTGATGCCTTTATTTGTTTGTCCTCATAAAAAAAAAAAAAAAAAAAAAAAAAGCATTTGAGTTAGATTAGATGCATGTTAGGATATTACTTGTTTTAGGTTATTTTGCATGTCTAGAATAGGAAATTTATTTATTTCGAATTTCTTAAATAAAAATACCAAAAACATAAATTTAGGATGTTAGATTTCTGTTTCACTAGTTTAAATTGCATGTTTAATTATTTGGCAATTATTAATTTCGAAATAAATAATAAAAAGAGAAAAGGAAAAACAACAAAAAGTCATCATGCATATGTCATGTAGAGCTAGGGCATTCTTTGCACGTCATTGCATATTATGATAGATTGCATGCTTATTAGGAAAATAAAAACCATGTGCACGTCATATAGAATTAGGTTCATACAATGCACGTCATTGAATGATTTTTGTTAGGCCCATTTAATTAGAAATTACATGTCATTAGAATTAGGTCATTTAGTTAATATTGCATTGCATATTGCATGATTTTCATTAAATAAGTGAAAACAAAAAAATTGCGTGTTAATTAGAAACCATATCTAGGATTATTGATGTGGATTTTAATTTAACATTGCAGATGCTTTCGTTGCTTTGAGGTAAGTTTTTGCAATTTATTTATTGTTTATTTGGGTGTTAAATTGGTAGATTGTGCACCCGTATGACCACCTCACATGTTAGGGAAATAGATTTAAAATCAATCCAAACTGCTTGCCAAACATTTTTCAAAATAAAAAGAAAGGTACTGAAAGGGCGTTAGAGAATTCTAGCGTAACCAAGTCCCCGTACCCATAGTCTCTGGTTCGTAGGAGTAAAGTAAATCTCCCGTTACTTTACTTGGGTTTCTAATCGACCCACCAAAAATAGATTAGTGGCGACTCCTAATTGAAAATCATTTGCATGTTAAGAACTTGAACCTAAGTCGCGAATTAGTATGGGCTTGGGAGAGCCCGAGCTAAGTCTAGGCTTAGTAATCCATTAGCCAAATCCTAGGTGCTTCACACTCCAAAAAATTGGTCGCGACAATCACCGATGCCTACAGCTTGAGCTAGTCCATTGTTTCCCATCTTCACAGATCTGAAATCACCTGACCTGTATGATGTAAAGAAATATCGATGAGACGTAGCATGAACGGATGCACCACTATCAATTACCCAACTGGTCTGATGAGATACATAATTCACCACATCACCATAAAAAATAGTGAGAAAGTCTTCTTTAAGTGCAACAACACAATTGTCATCACTGTCATTATTACTTTTCTTCTCTTTACCTTTCTCCTTTTGTTTCTCCCTTTTTAACTGGCGACAAAACCTCTGAATACGTCCCTTCTGATGACAATAATAGCACTCAACATTAGCAAATTTATTATACTTACCTCTGCTTTTATCTCGACTTTTATCTCTATTTCTCGGATCTCGAGACTCACTTCTTCCCATTTTCTCAACAACCAAGGCATCAGAATGTGAAGAGGATGATCATTGTGTCTTCCTTCTCATCTCTTCATTCAAAATACTACTCTTGGCCAAATCCATGGTAATTGTACCATCTGGGACAGAATTAGACAAAGATGTTCGGAACGTTTCCCAGGAGTCCGGCAAAGTACCAAGCAACTATGGTGCTGGTATCTCATCATCAAACTTGATTCCCATCACAACCAACTGATTTATAATTCCTTGAAAAGAATTTAAATGATCAGTCAAACGAGTATCATCTTGATATCTCAGAGCCATCATCTGTTTTATCAAAAATAATTTATTATTCCCAGTCTTTCGAGCATATAACTATTCGAGCTTATCCCATAAACTGCGTGTATGTGTTTCCTCAATAATATGGTTCAAAACATTATCATCCACCCACTGCCTAATATAACCACACATTTGACGATGAAATATAGACCATTTAGCATCAGTTTTATTCTTCAGTTTCTCCTCGACAAATACGGAAAATAAAAATCTTTCACATATAAAAGATCTTCCATCTTCCTTTTCCAAATATGATAAGTTGAACCATTTAGTATAACCATTCTACTCGTATTCGTTTCCGTTGTTTAACACAAGACAGAAAAAATAAGCAATAACCAAAAGCTCTTATACCACTCTAATGGGAGAACAGTAACAATTCGAATAATATCGAATTAACGCAGCGGAATAAAATAATCTCCCTTCTTGTGTAAACCTAATATGAATTGATATAGTAGAGTAAAATAAATACCAAGCACGTGAACACAAGACGATTTTTTATATGGAAAACCTCCTTGATGTGAGGAGATTAAATACCACGGGACTGGAGTCCACCAGAAATTCTTCACTATCAACAAAATTGTTCTTCTCTAGCAAATACTAGAGGTACATAGCAGCAAAGACCTCAAGAACATAATTCTCTGCAGTACACATGAATTTCATAAGAGATTAAGGATAAATCTGACAAAAAATGCAGGTTTTGATCAATTCATGAAAAACCTGATGTAGGGAACTTCAAATGAAAATCAAACCGTTCAGATTCGATAAAATTGCGCCACGAACATGCTGACAAAATTTCAGCTCAATTGAACCACGAATCGACCTCCGATGCCAGCTTGATGTAAATCAAATATTACCCCAAACCCTAGATTTTCTGCTTTCTGTTTTTCTCTTGTTAATATTTCCTTTTGCAGCTATCACTTTATATAGATAGTGAAAAATCCTATTTCCTCATATAACTTATCATATGGGCTCAAGTCTTTTTTGGGTTTGCAACTCATTGGGCCTCATCCACATAGGAGTAAACCCAGCTAATAGTGACACCCCGGGATCGTGACCTCCCAAAGAAAGACCTGAGTAAGTAAACATAGTTCCATTCAATTAAAATATATGAAAGCCATCCTATGACAACCTTCATGGTTTATATACTAATACATAATTCTAAGAAATCATTATTTAATTAAATAAAAAAGAGAAGAAGAAGAAAGAAGAGAAAGGAAAGAGACAAAAGGAGACTTTTCTTTAGGCATCTTATGATGTAACTGAAAAACTCACGAATCGTTGACCATGGACGTAAACCGGTTTTTTTGGGCAGAGCGGAAAAGATCATCAGGTGGGTCGTCCCAAACAACAACATGAGGCCCATTCCAAGAAACGAGGAAGAAGAGAAGGATGCTGGCATCTCCACTGAGTTGGTCCTCTACGAGGACAAGTGTAAAATCAAGAAGAAGCTAACGTAAAGCGACGTCCATGATCGCTTGTCGCGGCTTATGCTTCCGGGGCGCCTCGTTGAGGCCCACGTGCTCCAGTTGATGGGCAAGGAGATGGCGGGGCAGGTCAAGAGCGAGGGTGGAATGGAGGTCGTCGTGAGAGATGCGGACAGACGGGACGAGCACAAGCTCGTCTTCTGCCGCTGGCCGTCCTCCGGAAGCTACGTACTGAAACGTGGCTGGACCACCCTGTTCGTCAAGAGGCGAGGGTTGGAGGTCGGGGACGAGATCGGCATGTACTGGGACAAGAACAAGTTCCACTTCACGGTCCATCGCAAGGTTGCTCGTGGCCCGAGCAACGCGGCGGCTTGAGTTTTTATTGGAAAGTTTCAGCGAAAGGAGGTTATTCTCTCTTCTTCTTCTTCTTTTTCTGAAGGCTTTATTTAATTTGGGCTTAAGGCCCGTCCGCCCAAGTTGGGCCAAGAGAGCCCGGCCCACGGGAATATGGCCCGTGGATGGGGGGAGGTATAAAAGGGAGAGAGAGAGAGAGAGAAGACGTCTGTTGGAATTAGAAATTACGCACGTCTTTTCTCTCCCGCGCGTTTTCTCTCTCAAAAAGAACAATAGGCATACGGCTTCAAATTCTTCCCTTCAAGGCTTCATCGGATCGAATTTGACTGGATTTTCTTCCTCCATTGACATCGGTGCTTAATTTGTGGCTAACAAGGTACGCTCGAATCCGTGGTGTGCTTTACGATCAGTGATACGTGTTTTCCTAGGCTTCGTCTTCCGCATTGATTTAGGGGTTCGATTTAGTGTCGAATCCGGTATTTTGGGGATCAGTCATTCCCAACATTGGTATCAGAGCCCACTTTCATGTTTTCCTGATCTTGTTTCGTGCTTTCTGATTGATTTTTCGCAAAAGTTCTTCGGCCGTACGGATCGGGCGAGAAATCCCGACACCCGAGCACTGTACGCCCTTTTTTCCGAGTTTACGTAAGTCACAATCAAATTCTGATGGCATAGGAAGAAAGGCGACGTCGAGATGAGTCCGGGGACAAGTTGTGCGCCGCTGGGAGACACCGCACGCGCCCACATGCGCGGCCGGAAGGCGCTACGTGTGGGCGCGACGCGCCGGTCGGCGAACTGGCGCATGCGCACCGCCGGCCGGCGAAGTCGGCACGCGCCGGTCCCCGCGACGCGTGCACGCGTGCTGACGTCGCCAGCATGACGTCACCCAACGGTCAATAACCGCTAGGGTGACGTCACCGATGACGTCATCGCCAACAACGTTTTGCCAGGCGGTCACCGGCCGGCGACCCGACCCGAACCGCGACGCCCGGCAAGAGCGCGGCACGTGCCGGGTGACGTCTGCGTGACGTCATCCCGCGCACGCGCGCGGCACGTGCGGACGGTCGCCCGAATCGGCCCGACCGATCTGTCCGGTCTGATCGGTCCGCCTGGTTCGTCCGGCGACCGTTGACCGATCGTTGACCGACGATCGTTGACCGTTGACCGACGACGTTGACTTTGACCGTTGACCCGAAAAAAAAAAAAAAAAAGAAAGAAAGGAATTTGTTTCTTTTTCATGTATGCCTATGTGGTTTATATGTAATCAAAATAATTTATTCTGCATTTGTTGCATGAATTTTGGAAAATTATGTATTTTCCCTTATGTAAATTATGGATTATGAGTAATCCATTTTTAATTCTGCATTTGTTGCAAGAACTATGATCCGTTATGCACGGATAGCTGCAATCCCGAGAACGGACGAGGGAAATGCAAGACTTAAAAAGCTGATGTAAGATTTAGCTAATTATCCGTGGCATAACAGTGATTTAGTATCACATATGATCAAGGTCAATCAGATGATATAAGAAATCATCAGTAATGGTTATCTTATGCCGGATTTTGAGAAGGTGCCAACTTTGATGAACACTCTTCCACCTGAATGGTAAGTAGTGTTAGATCGGCTAGGTGAGGTCAACGTGGTCCCGGGTTATAGGAGGCTGGTGGAAGCTTTTGTAAGAGAGCACTATAAGATTGAGTTAACCAAAACTTCAACCCTTAGATTGAGCGCCACATGGCGCAGAGTGAATGCGCCTTGGTGGCGACATGAATGCTCTCCAAAATTTTTTCCATGGTTGGCAAATGTGCCTTCAGTTTTCTCAAATGTTTTGGCTGATAGATTAGAAGGGACATTCCCTATTTATTTCTTTGATTAATTATGTAATGTTTACTACCTGATTGTTGTTGATGTAGCAACCGATATGTTAGTTGTATCATGTGAAAGCATTGTTATTTTATTCGATGTTAAGATTTTATTTGCTTTCCGCTATTGCGGTTTGTGGGTAATTAGCCGTGGGTAGTAATAGAAGTTTTTTGTAACTTCATAGAATTGATTTTGCATAAGACAATTATATTGATGATAGTTTTAACTTAGGATTTTGGAGGATGATTGGAAACATAGTGACCTTTTGATTCTGAAACCTTACTTGAAATTATTCATTAATATGATGGGTCTATGTAAATAAGGATGCATAAATGATAGGCATTAATTATTCGTGCATATAAGTCTGATGTGTTCAGATCGATGGTTTCAGCAACTAAGAACATAATTGCTAATATGAACAGCAACGATTGTGGAATATTGAATACGAAGATTCAATATGTGCTGGAAAAGCTAGAAGCACTAGAAGCTCTTGACCATATTATGGAAGATCTAGAGGATGTTGTGCGCCACCTTGAGCTAGTAGAGGACTGCCTATCGGCATTTGAGCCAAAAATAGACATTGGCTATGCTGGTTCTAGCTCAGAAAGGGCTTTGAGCTCTAAGCGCAAACGTATTGATTCGTTCAATATGTGGGAAAGCAAAGGATCAAGTCCTTATTGCAAGAGATCAAGAGTTAACCAACACAAGAGAGGAAAACGTCCTCAAGTGAAGAAAATGTCAAGGGTGAAATGTTACAACTGTGACAAGAAGGGTCACTATGCTCGCAATTGTCGTGAGCCAAAGAAGGTAAACACCTCTTGTACATTTGAGAACTTTGATTATGTGTCAAGTTATGAATTATTGGCTGAATCCAAACTTTGTGGACTGTAGATTCAGGAGCAACATGACGATGTAGCGAAGGATAAAGGATCCTTCGTGGAATTCCGACGAATACCAACTGGAACTGAGTGGATCTATGTGGAAAACAACTCTAGAGCTGAAGTTAAAAGGATTGGCACCTGCCAACTGAACATGTGTGGTGGACGCAACTTGTTCCTACATGATGTTCTAAATGCTCTGGAGATTCGTCGAATTTTAAGTGTTTGTTTTGATGTTGGTTAAGCTTGGTTTTAGTATGAACTTCCATAATAGATGTGTAGATTTGTATTTGGATACAAACTACTATGGTTTTGATCACTTTCTGGATGGTTTTATTGTACTAAATGTTGACTGTGGTGATGTCAATATGTTATTCCCTTGTTTCACGTCTTCTACTTTATATGATAATGATGTGAATATGGTGGCATGCTAGACTTGGTCATATGGGCCAACAACATATGAAAAACTAGCCAAAGAGGGCTTGTTGGGCAATATTGAAAAAGTCGATTTGCTCATTTGAAAGCATTGCCTAGAAGGGAAAACGACAAGGAAACCATTTGAAAAAGGTAAAAGAACTGAATTTCCTCTGCATTTAATCCATTATGATGTCTGTGGTTCAATGAATGTGAGAAGAAGGCATGGGGCTGTTTATTTCATCACTTTTATAGATGATTATACTCGATTCAAATGTGTCTATTTGATTTCTCATAAATTTGAAGCATAAGTTGTTTCAAAAGGTTTATGAACTTGGTTGAAAATCAATTAGACAAGAAAATAAAAGCATTGAGATCGATCGAGGTCGAGAATATTTATCTAATAAGTTTAGAAAATTATGTGATGAAAAAAGGAATAGAAAGACAATTGTCTATTCCATATACTCCTCAACAAAATGGTGTTGCAGAGAGAAGAAACAGAACCTTACTGGAAATGGTTAGGCCCATGATGGCGCATGCTAACTTACATATTACTTTTTGGAGTGATGCGTTGTTAACTGCTGCCTATATACTTAACCGGGTGCCTTCCAAATTAGTTAGTTCCACTCCATATGAGTCATGGACAGGTTGAAGATCGGACTTAAGTTTACTTAAGCCATGGGGTTATGCTGCCTATACTCATGAATCCTCTCACAAGTTTGGGAAATTGAGTTCCAGATAAAGGAAGAGTATTTTAGTGAGATACTTCGAACACTCGAAAGGGTATGTGTTCGTAGGTGAGCATGAAAGTGGGAGTATAACTGAATATGAATCACGGGATGTCACATTCTTAGTGGATGAATTTTCCTAAGAAGGGCGAAATATGAGAAGATCACTCCCTATTTGAAACCTTGGATCAAGATAATGATATTAATGGAGTTCGTCCAAGTAGGAGTAATATGAGAAGTGATGAATTGAATTCAACTCATTCCCAATTACAACCATATGATGAGACGATGTCATCATTATCTAGTCCGAGTGGGAGCATAATTGGGAATGATGTGCTAAGTGTACAATCTCCCATACGGCAAAAAAGTTGCCAAAGTATTCCCCGTCGACATTTTGACATTGAAGGGGAAACTTTTATGATTGCTCCGCAAGATGAGGATGAGCCAAGAAATATTAATGAGGCTCTTAAATGCCCTAGTAAGGAAAAATGGATTTATGCAATGAAAGAGGAAATAGAGTCAATGAAATCAAACCAAGTCTGGGAACTGGTTGATCTTCCAAAAGGACACAAAGCTATTGGGAACAAGTGGGTTCTCAAAATAAAGCGAAAGGCTGATGGCTCGATAGAAAGGCATAAGGCTTACCTTGTGGCGAAGGGGTATAATCAACATGAAGATATTGATGATAAAGATACATTCTCTCCTATAGTGTGATTTACCTTGATTCGCATAATTCTGGCAATAGTGTTTGGTATGGATCTTGAGTTACATCAAATGGATGTAAAGACTGCTTTCCTCAATAGAGAATTAGAGGAAGAAATAAATATGGAACAACCTGTTGGTTTCATAGTGAAAGGCCAAGAAGAAAAGGTATGTCGACTTTGGGGGTCGATATATGGCCTTAAGCAGTCGTCAAGACAATGATATATACGTTTTTCATAATGGCATAATGGCATATGACTTTACAATGATAGATGAGGATCATTATGTATGTATCAAAAGATCCAAGGATCAATTCGTGATCATATCATTATATGTTGATGATATACTAATTGCCGGAAGCAATATGGAGCTAGTCAATACTGTCAAAAGTTGGTTGTCTTCCAAATTTTGAATAGAATGATATGGGATTGTAAACCCATTGACACTCCTGTTGCAAAAGGTGAAGGATTGAGCCATAGACTGTGTCCAAGGACTCCACAAGAAAAGGAACAAACGAAACATGTTCTTTATGCTAGTGCTGTTGGGAGCTTGATGTACGCTATGATGTGTACAAGACCTGACATATGTTATGTAGTTGGAATGGTGAGTAGATACCAATCCAATCCAGGTCAAGCACGTTGGAAAGCCGTTAAAAGAATACTAAGGTATATAAAGGGGATTGCTGATTATACGCTGAGTTATTATGGAAAGGATCTGCGACTCTAAGGCTATTCTGATGATGATTGGGGAGGAGATTTAAATAAAAGGAAATCTACCTCTAGGTTTGTTCTCTTACCGAATAATGGCACCATGTGTTGGAGCAGTAAGAAACAAAAGTGTATAGCCTTGTCCACGATGGGAATTGAGTTCGTGGCATTATCAGCAGTAGTATAAGAAAATGTTTCGCTTAAGAGATTTTTTGGATCATTTAGGTGTTATTGGAAGTGCTGCAGATTAATTGTTGGTTAATTATGATAGCCAAGCAGCAAAAGTGTACACCAAAGATCCAAAATATCTTGACAAGACCAAACATATAGATATCAAGTATACTTTCGTCAAGGATATGATTGCACGAAAAGATGTGAACTTAGAGTACATACTATGCATAGAATGGTAGCAGATCCTATGACAAATCTAGTACCTAGAGATGTGTTTTGTGGCCATATGAAATCTCTAGGACTACGTAGAGGCTAATGTACTGAATATTATAATTTTCCCTAAGTGTTCACATATGATGATTTTATGTTTTTCATCATTAATGCCTATGAATCTTTGTTTGATCTTTATGCATCTTATGCTCAGTGCATTACTTTAAGTTAGGAAAGTATGTCGGACAGATATGAGATTAGCCCACTCACACGGGTAATCGCCTCTATTTACTGTGTGATAAATAGAGATGAGACTGTTTTTAAGCTTATTATCTAGGTGATAATCGAGAGCTCAAGCTTAAAACACGTATGTCGCCTTAACTGGGTGTTAAGATGAGGACATAATACTTACTATGTCCGAGAGTAAAATACCCACATATTTTACTTTATCTGTCTATGATGCCAGATGTGAGTTCTGATGAATTTAGTGAACGAGTAGATACGTGAACTCAAGTTAGACATTGGGTATGTCTGAACTATCATCTGTACGGTATTAAAAGGTGTAGACATACGCTCCATGGGAAAGGAGTTGATACCGTAATACGTATTTCATACTACGTATGCATGAGACGACCAATAAGAGTGGCAAAAAGTTTGATCTCAACTTTTATGACGTGTGAGACTCTTGAGGAAAAGAGTTCCTCAATTTTTAGTCTCCTCAGGACTCTTACTTATTCTCAAGATTTCTATTTAGTGTTTGCTATCTTAGGGTGTTGCCAATGGTCACGAGATGATTCGATCTAATGGGGCATTTCTAGAAAAGCAAGCTGGACTAAAATTGAGAGTTTGAAGGAAAGAGGAAGATCGATTTTGGAGAATCACATTGTAGTTTTTTGTATTCACTGGTCGACCAATTATGATTGTCTTTGTGATAATTATAATTGTGAATACAAAATATATCATTGTTTAAAAGAGATCAAGAGAGATATAAATGTGATCGATCGATCTAGGGTACTGCATACTAAATCTACTCGGAGTGTGACGCCCATTAATGAGCTGCTATATATTCCTAACAGATGTATAGCAACGAGCTCTCAAAGTATGATGGTCGCACGGATTATTCACCGATATGAATGTTGAAGAGAGGTAAAGAGAATATTGTTCGGCCCACCATGTGCGAGTGGGAGATGAAGGCTTTATTTAATTTGGGATTAAGGCCCGTCTGCCCAAGTTGGGCCAAGAGAGCCCGGCCCATGGGAATATGGCCCGTGGATGGGGGGAGGTATAAAAGGGAGAGAGAGAGAGAGAGAGAGAGAGAGAGAGAGAAGACGTCTGTTGGAATTAGAAATTACGCACGTCTTTTCTCTCCCGCGCGTTTTCTCTCTCAAAAGGAGCAGTAGGCATACGGCTTCAAATTCTTCCATTCAAGGCTTCATCGGATTGAATTCGACCGGATTTTCTTCCTCCATTGGCGTCGGTGCTTAATCTGTGGCTAACAAGGTACGCTCGAATCCGTGGTGTGCTTTACGATCGGTGATACGTGTTTTCCCGGGCTTCGTCTTCCGCATTGATTTAGGGGTTCGATTTAGTGTCGAATCCGGTATTTCGGGGATCAGTTATTCCCAACATTTTCCTTTTCTGCTTTTCTAATTTTGGTTTCTTATATGTACCGTGCTTTTATGTTTTCAAGTTGTATTGTCTTTTAAGAACTCGTATAGTTTGTTTGCATCATGTTCCATATTCGAGTATGTAATTTCTGGATCATGTCGTCAATTAAATTCCGGCTCAGTTTGGAATTGTACGGCGCTGTTTGAATCGAAGTTATTGATCCCCTTTCGCATGTGATATCATCTTTTGAAGTTAGCACAGGACCTTGCTTTTCTTAAATAAAAGCCGAAGAGCTATTTTCCATGAAGAATATTTCATTGTGGGAACGGTTCCAGCGAAATCCTAATCATAACAATTTCGTCATTAAACGGTGGATCTTTTCGAGTTATAATTGGTTGCATCGCTAGATTCTTGGGCGCCAATTCCTCCGAGCTGGAAACTATCATGGAAGTCCCTTAAAACATCACGCCTTTTCCCCTAAAAGCAAAATCCACGAAAGCGATATCGAAAGGCCCCGGTTATCAACATCCTACGGACCCAAAGCTCATGGCGGGCCCGATCCGTTCCCCTTATGTTGTATAAAATAAAGGACAGGCGAATCGGACAGCCCCTAGGCCAGGTTTGACTTTTGAGAGACAAGTAGAAGAGGAAGAGAGGAGATGCTACGACCCCTTAAAATAGTATTATCCCCCACCACAGACATGCAGTCGTTGCTCCGCCTTTGATCCTTTTTTCCTAACCCAATCCGAACTAGTAAATACTTTGTATTAGAGCGCGCACTTCACAACGTCATTTTGCGCAACTATAGTTTGATCACTCTCAACGATCTCCGACCCAAAATCTATGGGATATCCACACTTCTAATTTGTTGGGGATACAGTTAAAGATTGTGATTGATCCTAGTTGTAGATTGATTGATTTAGTGAATAGGAAGTTTTAGTAAATAGGAAATTTATAATTCTTTATATATTGTTTCCTTTTATTCTCTCCATTCTTGCACTATAAATGTATTAATGTACTTGTATACAAATCAATGAATATACAGAGAAAATTTCCTCATTTTTCTTCGTTTTCAGTCATGGTATCAAAGCTTCTGTTCCTAACCTAGCTGCCGCATATTCAGAAATTGCCTTCAGTTTCTTTTCTGGCTTGATTGTTGCACGTTCTTACCCTGCAAAATAGACATGCAAACCGATTAGGAATTCAATTTTTATTTTACCATGACAAAGAACAAAAACATTGAGAGCTCCTCCACAGAGGAGACGCCCACCTTAGATCCGAACATCATTTATGGTGAGGAGCAATCCTCTGTTTAGCAAGAAGAAAGTCAAGATCCAGCAAAATTCGTTCCTGCATTGGGCCCAAATTCTAGCCCAATCCAGTGGCCTCCTACTTTTCCCCCAACTAATTGGTATCAATGGGGTACTGGGCCAGGACAAACATGGGCCGAATACCCATCCGGACTCACGCCCTTTGTGGCCGGCCCATCAGATGAATCGGGCCACATGAATCCGGGTCAGGGACCCAGACTTATGCCAGGTCAAGGGACGAATCCCTACCCGGCATTCCAACTCGGATACATACCGATGCTTTTTCCAGTTGACGGTGGCAGCCAGCCTGAGCCCGGCGACCCCCACTACACATCGCCGGCGGACAGCCCTGAACTGCGTCTCATCAGCATCCAACTCACCGGACTAGAACGCTACTCCTCGTGGGCTCGAGATCTCCGGCGGGCTCTTATGATGAAAGACAAGGACGGCTTCCTTGACAGAGCTGTCCCATTCCCGACCGACGAGCACCTCCGACGACACTAGTGGAAGTGCAACCAGTTGGTTCGCACTTGGATCAGCAACACACTCGCCCCCGATGTCGCGGCCGGATTACCACTTAACGAGGACATCTTTCCATTTAAGGATATGATATCTTCATCCTCTACATCATTATCCCCAAATCATAGACCTTTTCTATCTAAAGAAGATTTATCTATGGCTTCTCAATATTTGCTCGTTGCTCCGGAACCATCTATTTCTGTTCCAAGGAATGCCATTTTTTCTGAAGACGACTTACCTTCGGAGTTATTTGAGGATCCTCCTTCTGCCTCGGCTCCATCAAAGACTACTTCTGAATCTTTCTCAGCACTTGAACCAATAATAGCTGAGCAGCCTCGACATTCTGGACGACAAACTCGTCCACCCATGTGGACTAAGGACTACATTTGTTCAACATCACGTTCTCTAGGTACGAAGTATCCTATCTCTTCATATGTGTCTTTTAATAGACTATCATTGGATCATATGTGTTGCGTCAGCCGTCTCTCGGAAGAAAACGAACCTTCTTCTTTCCATGAAGCATCCCGTGATCCAAGATGGCAACAAGCAATGGAATTAGAACTTACTGCCTTGATCGAGAATCATACTTGGGACATTGTTCTACTTCCCCCACACTGGAAGCCCATCGGATGTAAATGGGTTTATAAAATCAAGTTTTGGGCAGATGGTTCAGTTGAAAGATATAAAGCTCGGCTAGTGGCTAAAGGATTCACTCAAAGAGAAGGCTTCGATTATCATGAAACCTTCTCACCTGTTGCCAAAGAAGTCACCATCCATTCCTTCTTATCCATTGCAGCCATCAGAAATTGGTCTTTACATCAGATGGACGTTAACAATGCCTTCCTTCACGGCGATCTAGATGAAGAGATCTATATGGAGCTTCCATAGGGATTGCGTAGACAGGGGGAGTCTCGGGTATGTCGTCTACGCAAATCCCTGTACAAATTGAAATAGGCGTCTAGATAATGGTACGCCAAGTTCACCACTGCGTTGACTAATGCAGGATTTCGGCACTCTAAGCATGATTATGCCCTGTTTACATGGAGTGAAGGTAATTCATCAATCTATCTACTGATATATGTTGATGATATACTTGTTATGGGAAACAATGACTCTTATGTTGCAAGATTTAAAAAGTATTTGCACTCTACTTTCCATATCAAGGATTTGGGACCGCCCAAATATTTTCTTGGAATTGAAATTGCTCGATTTGACAAAGGTATCAATCTCATTCAGAGGAAGTTCATCCTTGAAATTGTTTCTAAAGCTGGATTGCCTGGATGCAAACCAGCTATCGCACCAGCTGAGCATAATGCCAAGTTGACTACTCATGAATATGATATGAACTCTTCTTCATCTATTGAGGACCCACTGCTCAAAGATCCGTCAGCATATCAACGAGTTGTTGGTAAATTAATATATCTTACTATGACAAGACCAGATATATGTTATGCAGTGCAGATACTCAGTCAATTCATGCATAGTCCAAAACAATCTCATATGAATGCAACCTTAAAGGTTGTGAAATACTTGAAGGGATGTCCAGGACTTGGAATTTTCTTATCCCGTGACTGCAACATGAAGATGACGGCCTTCTGTGATACGGATTATGCTACTTGTCCAGTGACCAAAAGATCAATTACTGGTTTCTGCATCAAGTTGGGAAAGTCACTAATCTCATGGAAGACAAAGAAGCAATCAACTGTCTCTTTATCATCAGCCGAATCAAAGTATCGAGCCATGGCAAAGACAACTTGCGAAGTGGTTTGGATTCGAGGATTACTTTCAAATCTTGGGTTACAAGGTTAGTGGACCAATTAAATTATTTTGTGACAATGTTGCTGCACTCAAATTGGCAGCAAATCCAATTTTTCGTGAAAGGACGAAACATATAGAAGTTGATTGCCACTCCACACGAGATAAGATCAAAGAAGGTATCCTTGTAGCAAAGGGTATTAGAACAATGGATCGACCTGCAGACATCTTCACTAAGCCATTATGTCGGAGACAACATAGTTATCTACTGAGCAAAGTTGGTGTCCTCCACATATATAGGCCATCAGCTTGAGGGGGAGTGTTGGAGATACAGTTGAAGATTGTGATTGATCCTAGTTGTAGATTGACTGATTTAGTGAATAGGACGTTTTAGTAAATAGGAAATTTATAATTCTTTATATATTGTTTCCTTTTATTCTCTTCCATTCTTGCACTATAAATGTATTAATGTGCTTGTATACAAATCAATGAATATACAGAGAAAATTTCCTCCTTTTTCTTCGTTTTCTGTCATAATTTCGTGCCGTCTCTTCAGAAAAAGAAATAGTATTGATAAGAAGAAAATGAAGAAACCCATGAAGACGTTCGATATCTTCCATCCTGGAACCTCCTTTGATCGTCATTGATCACTTGCCACCGGCACCATCCACGGGCTCGTCGTCCCGCATTTGTGATGTTGGCAACATCAACAATGACAATGAGAATAATAGTCGGAGCCAAGAAGTTTATCTCCACATTTTTGGAGCAAGATTGTCTATCTCGATCGGGGACGACAAAATAGATTACGTCGAAACCAATCTGACTACCGCGTGACATAAAGAAAAGCAACTCCCGATCAAGGATGTCGGCCTTGCTTTCTTGTAAAAATAGATTTCTTTTATTTAAATATGCTTAATGATTAGAGATCCCACCGTCTGCAGAATACTTGTATAAAATCTAGACGCTGGTGAGTATTAATGAACGGTTTGAATATTAACTATTTCGACATTGATTCGATCAAGTAGCGATTTTTTTTCTTTTTTATTATTTGCCCCATCATATATGGTAGTACATGTTCTTGCATGTCGATTTTGTGAGGAAAACATTCATTTAGTGATTTTGTTAGATTTTACGTCGGTTGGAAATCATTGATGTGACGCCGATTGTCGATTAAATTCCGGCACGATTTGGAATTATATGGCATTGTTTTAATGGAATAAAAACCTTGATTTCTTTAAATACAAGTCGAAGAATTACTTTCAATCAAATATATAGAATAATTCCGGTAAAACCCTACTCATGAATTATTTCGTCAGTAAACCGAGCATCTTTTCACGTTCTAATTGGTGCAATGATAGGTTCTTGGACGCCAATCGACAAGCGATGGCGGAAGCCCCCGTGTCACTATCATCGTAAGACCCAAGCTCAAGGCTGGCCCGTCCCTCTCCACTCTTTTTCGCATACCCCTCTAGGCGAAAACTGCGACCACGGTTCCTAACGAGACGAAAGGCTTCTTTAATGTTTTTCGCCTTCAATCAAACGATGGTTTCAGAAAGGTTTGACTATTGAGAGAGAAGAAGAAGAGGAAGATAGGGGATGATACGATCCATGGAAACCGTTCAATTTGGGAAAGACTAATATATTCAATTAATTTCTAATTGAATATGTTTTCTTAAGAGATACTGGAGAACCATTTGAATTAATAACTTTTATGATTTGTCATATTAAATTCTCATATTACAGGAAACATAGTCTTATGGCCCTCGTTCCACAAATGCGCACAGTCATTGCACTACCTTTGATCATTTTTCCCTAATCTAGCCCGAATTAGTAAATACTTTGTATCATAATGCACATTTCATGACTAGATTTTGCGCAACTATAGTTCAATCACTCTCAATGATCTAAAGTGTGAAGTTTGGGGGATTTCCACACTTCTAATTCCATGCCGTCTCTCCAGAAAAAGAAATAGCATGGATAAGAAAAAAGAGAAGAAACCCATGAAGGCCTTTAATTTCTTCCGAACCCAAATATCCTTTGGTTATCATCGATCACTCGCCACCGGCACCATCCAGGGTCTCTCTGTCCCGCATTAGTGATGTTGCCAACGTCAATGATGACGATGAGAATAATACTCGGGGCCAAGAAGAAAATTTATCTCCACGTTTTCGGCTAACCGTCAACTTGTTCCGTACCAATACCCTGTACTAAAATTCGAGCTAGCTTGTCTTTCTCGATCGGGGACGACAAAATAGATTTCTTTAAACCAATATGATTGTGACTGCCACCTAACGTGAAGACTACCCCACTGCCTGCAGCACGCATGCGTAAAATCTAGGACTTGGTGAGTATTTATCGACGGTTTGAATATTTAACTATTTCCACGTTGAATTCGATCAAGTACAGATTTTTTGCTTCTTTTTTTTTTGGCCACATCTTATATAGCAGTGTATGTTTTATTTTATTTTTTATTTTTTGCATGCCGATTTTGAGAAGAAAAATTTGTCTAGTAATTTTGTCAAATCTCATGGCGGTCAGAAATTGTTGAAGTGGATGGCAACAGTTGACACGGACAATTTTCGTAAGCTTTTTTTAATTGATTTTTATTTTATTTTATTTCTTTTTTTTTCTTTCTTTTCATAGGATCGGTGACCCCTGCTCGACTCGGCAAGAGCTGCGACACCCTTGCTGACCATAGCTTCACAGAGATTGATCACGAAACTAGATTGATGAGTATATGTTGTTGGATCGTATCTTAGTTGGACCGAATTTGGTCCGTCTTAGTCCGCTCCTGTGCTTCATCGGGCCATTGTTTACTAGTTTAAGTTGAGGGGTCCACCTAAAGATACCGTCAATTTCCAAGGCCCAACAAAATATTGTGCACGTGGTGCCACGTAGCTTCTTAGAAAGTACCGACAGCCAAAGGCGGAACGAGACATATTCGTGGGGGGCAAACAGGAGGGACCCTACAGCGGTTGAAATTCCAAGCCCAAAGCAAAAAGACGTCACTTGATGGTGTTAACAGACCCTTTTTTCTCTCTTTTACGGGACGAAAAAGAATGCCCCAAGCCGATTGCTATCGCCAAAATCGAAAGCTGGTTTATTGATTGAGAGGATAGATAGTGACAATATAACACGTACTTCCCTCGCTAGTTCTTGGGTGTGGTGCGATTGATTCTAGTCCAAACAAGTATTGCCAAGTGCTAACTATCGCTATTTGGCAATTTGTCATTGATCACTCACCATAGGCACCATCCACGGTCTCTTTGTCCAGCGTTTTCAATGTCACCAACATTAACGATAACAATGACTTTTCGTAATATTAGTCCAAATATAAATAAAAAAATGTTCCGCACAACTGATCAAATCACATTCAAAAAGCAATTCGATTACCAAGTTGGCCTGTGTTGTTAGTTAATTATATTAAGCTCATGTTGCTCCATATTGCACACTGCAATTGGCATGAAATTGCCATGTGATCATTAGTTGCTTTGTCCCTCTAGTTCTTGGAGCTCTATACCTTGTGTCTTCTTTCTAAACTTGCACAATGTCCTATTGAGCTTTGTTAGGTCATCATGTCGAGAAGACCAGCGCTAAAGAAGTTCAGCAAATAAAATAAAATAAAAATCAAAGTGGGAAGATAGCAGGGTCAAAAAGTGAAATTTTGGTGACGCTCGATTGAAAAAGTCAATGTGTTTTTGATCCGTAGGGCCACTTCTTCTGAGGCACGCAATTATAGAGAATAAAAGATCCGTGGCCAGAGCCGAGGCGCCCCTGTTTAGTCTTTTTTCTGCTCTCGACTATGACGACTAGACAACTGGCCAAAGAACACTGTCGGTCATTGCTGATGGTGGTCCTGACACCGGAAGAATAAGTGTGATAAGCATGTTATATCCAATCCTCGGACTTACTGACAAAACTTGCACGGCAATAGGTATATTTAGACCTACTTTTAATTATTGTCGATGTTCGACTTCCTCCACCGCAAATCTCCTCCCAACGTCATCGACCACTCGCCCGACAGCACCATCGATGGTTTCTTCATCCTATGTTCTTGATGGTACCAACATTGACGATGATAAGGAGGAGAATCGGAGCCGGGAAGTGAATTCATCTTTCACCTTCCTAGCTAACTCTCAACTTGTTCCCTACTCAAACATGCAATAACATTCGAGACAGCTTCTCTTTCTTGATCGTGAACACCAGTGGCGGCGACCCGCGTCGAAATATCAATCCCGCTCCGCTTCAGGCCAACGAGGGATGAATAATTTAGAAAACATTCAGCACCAGTGGTCGCTAGTTATTGGGCGATTCATGTATCACTTAATCCTAAAGAGTAATGATGCATGATACGAAAGTCCAATTTTGATTGCACCCTACAACGTCCTAGAGATTGTGATTACGAAACTAAATGAGGAGTATATGTCCTGGCGTCCTATCCTAGTCGGACCAAATTTGGTCCATCTTAGTCGGCTTTCGTGCCTCATCACATGACTGTTCACTTGTGTAGGTTGACGAGCCCACCTAAATCTACCGTCGATTTCCGAGCGCCCATGAAAATATTGTGCATGTGGTGTTGCCTAGGTTTTTAGACGATACCGACAGCCAAAAGGGGATCAATATCGACTCGCGAAGGACAGAGGATGGACCACACAGAAGAAATCCTAAAGCGATGTAATTCCAAGCCCAAAGGAAAAGTTTATCGAGAAAAGCTTCTGGAAACCCCTATTATAGAACGCGAAAAGCCGATTGCTGTTTGCGAAAAGCTAAAGCTGATGTTGATGGATTGAGTCGATGAAACATAACAATATAGTACGAACTTCACCTGATCACACTTGGGTGCGCTGCGATCGATTCTATATACCGTACCTGGATTAGTACCTGATTCTAAACTGTCGCTACTTGCAGCAGCTCCCTCCCTCTTACCCGCTTTGTCGCCTTCTATTTGTGCTCTTTCATTCTCTCCTCTCCCCGCCTATAAATACCCTATCGACTCCCAGCCAACTCACATTCTCTTCACACACCGTTGCACTGATAAGCTCAATCTCAGACCCACCCCTTCTGACCAACTTCACCCAACTCCTCCAATCCAGAATACCAACATGATGACACCCCAGGAGTATCAGCTCCCAGTGATAGACCTGAGTCAGCCGCGTGCAAAGCAGGACATATTCTGGGCCGCCAAAAAATATGGACTCCTCCAGGTGGTGAACCATGGGATCAGCAGGGAGCTGCTTGGGAATGTGATGAAGGAGGCGGTTAAGCTGTTCGAGACACCCTTGAGACCAGGGCCCACTCTGGCCTCCTCAACAACACCTCCCCCTGGGGCACTTCCCCTGCCCAGTTCTCCCACCATGTCCCCCTCGTGAAGATTTATGACCCCTCTTGCCACGGCCAATTCACCTCTCTCGGTGGAGTGATGAGGGCGTTGGCCCCCGCCATGTTTGGGCTAGCCAGGACGCTGGCGGGGGTCCTAGAGGAGAGCCTCGGGCATCAGGGCCCCAGCACGTTGAACAAGAAATGCGACGAGAACACGTGCTTCCTCCGGCTGAACCACTACCCAGTGTGCCCGCTCTCGCCGGAGAGGTTCTGGCCGTTGCCCCACGCGGACAGTGACTTCCTGACCATTCTCTACCAGGATCAGGCAGGAGGCCTCCGGCTCCTCAAGGACTCCCGATTCGTCGCGGTCAAGCCCATCCGTGACGCTCTCGTCATCAGCATTGGAGACCTTCTTCAGGTAACGAAAAAAAGAAAGCACAGATTCAAAACGATGATTATCCAATCAATGCTCATCCAATTCTTCAATGCTCGGACTTTCCTCGTGGCTTGAACGAGCAATGATTAACGCGGGTATGAATTGCTCGTCTCTTTTGGGCAGGCGTGGAGCAATGACGTGTACAGGAGTGTGGAGCAAAAGGTGGAGAAAAACAGGGAGGTGGAAAGATACTCCGTTGCCTTCTCCCTCTTCCCTTCGTCCGGCTCTCAGATCGGGCGCTGCAGGAAGCCCTCCGTCTACAGAAAGTTCACTTGTGGTGAATACCGGAAGCAAGTTCAAGAGGACATCAAAAGAACCTGCCGTAAAGTTGGTCTTCCACGTTTCAGGCAAATGGGTATGTAAACACAGTTCGTTCAATTGAAATATACGAAAGCCATCCTATGGCGACCTCCATGGTTTATACTAATACATAATTCTGAGGAATGACGAGTTCATTAAATAAAAACAAAAGAGAAGAAGAAATAAGAGAAGGAAAGAGACAAAAGGAGACTTTTTAGGTGTCATACGACGTATCTGAAATGAAAACCCCGCAGTGGTCGGCCTCTGACGTAACCCGCTTTGTTTGTGCAGAGAGGAATATATCATCCGACGTCTCCACGGAGTTGGTGTTATACAACGACCCGTGGAAGATCAGGAAGAAGCTAACGAAAAGCGACCTCGACCACTTGTCGCGGCTCCTGCTTCCGCGGGACTGCGTGAAGGCCCATGTGCTCCGGTGGATGAAGAAGGAGATGGTTGACCAGGTCGAGAGCAAGAAGGGGATGGAGGTCGATGTGATAAACGAGGACACAGGTGAGCACCGGCTCGTGTTCCGCTACTGGGCATCGTCGGGGTGCTACGTGCTGAATGGTGGCTGGAGCAAGCTGTTCGTCAATGGGGGAGAGTTGAACGTCGGGGACGAGATCGGGATGTACTGGGACACTAACTATTGCAAGTTCCACTTTACGGTCCTTCAGAAGGTTGCTTGTGCCGGGGCTTGAGCTTTCATTGGAAAGTATTTGCGAAAGGATCTTGTTCTCTTTATTTTACTTTTTGTGTGCTTCAATGTTGGCTTGTGATCGGGGAAAGTCAAAACAATTACCATGGAAAAGCAGTCCCACACAAATCAACAACAATCAATTTTCTTTCCTATATGGTGCTTTTATGTTCAGAAGTGGTGTGATTGATTAAGTTCCAACATAGTTTGTTTGTATCCTATTACGTAATCGAGTATGTAATTTCTGGATCTTACTCTTTATTTGGAATTGTACTACGTTGTTTGAATATAATAAATCGATCTCCTTTCGCGTGAGATATCCTCCGTCCGAAGTTAGCACATAACCTTGGTTTCCTCGAATTATTTTTTATTAAAGATATTTCGTTTTGGGAATAATTTCAACGAAATCCTAACAATGAATTATTTCACCATTAAACGGTGGATCTTTTCTCAAGTTCTAATTTGCTGCAATGCTAAATTTTTATGGAAGCCCTTAAAGCATCAAACCTTTTCCCCTTAAAGCACAATCGACAAAAGCGATGGCAGAAGCCCCCTAGTAACTAAATCGTCGGAGCCGACCCATTCCACGGTTCACATACCCCACAAGGTGTCAACTATCGACGCAGCGTGGAATACTGTTGGAATTGTTCAGCTGCTGTTTTCCTCTGTTTTTTTTTTTATATTAAAAAACAGCCAAGTTCATTTATTTATGCATTTAGTGTTTTTGCTATTTTTTAGGAAGTTAATAGCACGTTTGTGTGCAGTTATGTGTTGCACGTATGTGATCAGTTTCTACTTTGTATTCAGTTGTTGTACTCGACAGTTTTTTTCTTTGCACAAGACGTATGAAGTGCCATGCTCTGTTTTTTATCCTCTCTCTCTCTTAAACAACAGAATTTTTTCTGTTTTGATTGTTGTTTTGATGAGCTTTAACATTGGTATCAGAGCGTTTGTGGGATCTTAAGGGACTGTGAAGTGAGGGTAAGTGAGTGAGGATTGCTTCCAATCTGCAAAGAAAAATATGATGGAGGTAGGATCGAGTGGATTCTCTACAATGGCTGCTCCAGTCTTTACTGGGGAAAATTATCAGGCTTGGGCTGTCAAGATGACGGCATTCTTGGAGGGTCATGATTTATGGGAGGCTGTGGAGAATGATTATGAGGTTGCTCCACTTCCAGACAATCCGACATTGAATCAGATAAAGTACCATAAAGAGAGAATCACAAGGAAGGCCAAGGTAAAGTCTTGCCTGTATGCTGCTATTTCACCCACTATCTTCACAAGGATCATGAGATGTGATTCTGCAAAGGCAATATGGGATTTCTTGCAGGATGAATACGAGGGAGGTGAGAAGATAAGAGGCATGAAGGTGCTGAATCTCTTGAGGGAGTTTGAGAGACGGCAGATGAAGGATTCAGAGTCAGTGAAGGAGTACTCTGATAGGCTGGTTGGGATAGCTGAAAAAATCAGAGTTTTAGGGACTGACTTAAAAGATGAAAGGCTTGTTCAGAAGATCCTGGTGTCTCTTCCAGAGAAATTCGAAGCCACCATAGCTTCTTTGGAAAATACAAGAGACTTAGCTGATATAAAGCTTGCAGAATTGTTTAATGCTCTGCAGGCACAAGAGCACGGAAGACTGATGAGAAGAGAAGAGTTTGTAGAGGTGCGCGCAAGCTAAAGTGAAGTCAAATGATGGAGGCAAAGAGAAGAAATGGATTCAGTCTAGAGAAAATGCTGGTGACTCCAAGTTTGTAGCAAAAGAAGGAAATTCTGGTGGGTCTAGCAAATGGAAGATGAACAAAAAGCCTTGTCAATATTATGGTGGAACTAATCATCAGTTTTTTAGATGTTGAGAAAGCCCGATGCTAGATGCAGAAGATGTCACAAGTTGGATCACATGGAAGCCATCTCGCAAAGAAAAAAATTACCAGCAAGCAGGAAAAGCACAGGTAGCAGTGAATGAAACTGAGGAAGAGCACTTGTTTGTAGCTTCTTTTTATGAATCTTCTGTTGGGAATGATGCATGGCTGGTGGATAGTGGCTGTACCAATCATATGACTAGCAATTCGAAGCTGTTTAGGAGTCTAGACAGGTCAATCAGGTCCAGAGTCAGAATTGGCAACAGACAGTATATCGAAGTGCAAGGGAAGGGTACAGTGGCTATTGAAGGAAATCGTGAGGTGAAGCTGATCAGTGATGTTCTTTTTGTGCCAAACATTGACAAGAATCTGTTAAGTGTTGGTCAATTAGTTGAGAAGGGCTATAAAGTGAAGTTCGAAGGGAAGAAATGTCTTATTAATAATGCAGATAGCAAAGAAGTGCTAAGAATCCCAATAAGGGACAAGAGTTTCATGTTCAAGCCACAAGAGATGCAACAAATGGCTTTAAAGTGCAAAGAAGAAAATGCAGAGCTATGGCATAAAAGACTTGGGCATGTTCACAGGAAGAGCATGTCGTTTATGCAGAGAAATAGCTTGGCAGATGACGTGCCAAGTTTGGAGGAGGAATTTCCACAGTGCTGAACTTGTCTTCTTGGCAAGCAAGCCAGATTTCCTTTCAAAGGAGGAGGTTGGAGAGCATGTGAGAAGCTGCAATTAGTCCACACAGATCTATGTGGACCTATGTCTGAGTCTTCTCTCAATGGTATCAGGTATTTCATTACCTTCACTGATGATATGACTAGGATGAGTTGGATTTATTTTCTGCGAGCCAAGTCTGAAGTTGCTGATGTGTTTGTGAAGTTTAAAGCCTTAGTTGAGAATCAGAGTGTGAAGAAAATTAGAATGCTCAGGTCTGATGATGGTTCTGAGTATATTGCTCACAAGTTTAAGTTGAATTGTGAGCAAGCAGTAATTGTGCAGCAGTTCACTACTCCCTATTCACCTCAACGGAATGGGGTCAGTGAGAGGGAAAACATAAGTATTATGGAGATGGCTAGATGTATGATGCAGGAGAAGAAGTTACCTAAGATGTTCTGGGCTAAAGCAGCTAGTACTGCAGTGTTCTTGTTGAATAGATTGCCCACAAAGGCCTCAGAGAGGTCAACACTTTTTGAAGTATGGTATGGTGTTAAACCTTCTATGAAAAATTTGAAGGTTTTTGGGTGTTTGTGTTACACTCATGTTTCTGAGGTCAAGAGGGGCAAGCTGGATAAGAAAGCAGAGCTTGGAATCTTCATTTGGTACAGTCTCCAATCAAAGGCTTATAGAATTTTTCACCCTATGACGGGGAAGGTGACTATAAGCAGCGATGTTTTTCTAGAGGAAGATGAGTGGAATTGGATGGAAGGAAAGAGTGCGAGCAAAGAACAGTTTGAAAAAAAAACAACCTGCAACAGATGTTGAGGTTGATGAAGTTATAGATGGATTGGAAGATAGTGTGGATGATTTACCAGTGAGAGGCACAAGGTCACTCGCTGAAATTTATGAAAAAAACAATGTGGCAATGCTCGAACCGTCTAACTTTGTGGAAGCTAAAGAGGATCAGAGGTGGATTGCAGCAATCCAAGAGGAGAGTGTAATGATCTAGAAAAACCACACATGGGAGCTTGTTGACGGATCATCGATAAGAATGTGATTGGGGTTAAGTGGGTGTTTAGAACAAAACTTAATCCTAATGGTTCTGTCAATAAACACAAAGCTAGACTGGTGGTGAAAGGCTATGCACAAATATGGTGAGTAGACTATTCTTAAACATTTGCTCCTATTGCACGACTTGATACAATAAGGTTACTGTTAGCTATTGCAGCAGAGAAGGGGTGGCCTATATTTCAGTTAGACATCAAGTCTACATTTCTGAATGGAGAGCTTGAGGAGGAGATTTTTGTTGAACAACCTGAAGGCTTCAGTATCAAATGGCAAGAAGAAGGTGTATACGGGTTGAAGAAAGCTCTATATGGACTGAAGCAGGCTCCAAGAGCTTGGTATGAGAAGATAGATCGATATTTGCAGGATTTTGGCTTTGTAAAAAGCTTAAGTGAGTTCACTCTTTATGTCAAGAAGGTGAATCAAAGTGTTGTAATTCTGTCACTTTATGTAGATGATCTTATTAGTGACGGGGAATGATATGGAATTGATAGAGAAGGTGAAGCAAAATCTATTTGCAGTTTTTGAGACGTCGACTTGGGAAAGATGGCTTATTTTTTGGGTGCGGAAGTCAAACAGGCTTCGTATGAGATCTTCATATGTCAGAAAAAATACATGAAGGAAATTCTAAAGAAGTTTGAGATGGAAGATTGTCGAAGTGTAAGCACTCCTATGGCTGCTAAAGAGAAGCTGCAGAAGAATGATGGAACTGATGCAATAGATGCTTCTATGTATAGAAGTTTGATTGGGTGTCTCATGTATCTTACAACAACCAGACCAGATATTCTATTTGATATGAGTGTTTTATCCAGGTTTATGAGTAGTCCTAATCAGTTACATTTGATTGCAGCAAAAAGGGTATTGAGATATCTCAAAGGAACATTGTTCTTTGGTGTGAAGTTTAAGAAAGGTCAGAAGTTTAATTTACAAGGATTTTCTGATAGTGACTGGGCTGGTTCAGTGGATGACATGAAAAGTATGTATGGGTATTGTTTTAGTCTTGGTTTTGCTTGTCTCTCCTGGTGTTCCAAAAAGCAAGAAATTGTAGCTCAGTCCACAGTAGAGGCTGAGTTTATAGCACCTACTGCAGCTGCAAATCAAGCTTTGTGGCTGAAAAAGATAATGAAGGATCTGTGGTTCAATTCTAGTGATTGCATTGAAGTTAATGTGGATAATCAGGCTGCTTTAGCAATATCTCATAATCCAGTTTTTCATGGCAAAACCAAGCATTTCAAAGTCCAATTTTTCTTTCTGCGTGAGGTGCAACAAAGTGGCGAAATTAGGTTGGTCTATTGCAGATCTGAAAATCAGTTTGCAGATATGTTCACAAAACCACCTCAGGCCGGAAGATTTGAGCTGTTAAGAGAGAAAATAGGAATCTGCAGCAGCAACCGATCCAAGGAGGAGTTTGTTGGAATTGTTCAGCTGCTGTTTTCCTCTGTTTTTTATTAAAAAAAACAGTCAAGTTCATTTATTTATGCATTTAGTGTTTTTGCTATTTTTTAGGAAGTTAATAGCACGTTTGTGTACAATTATGTGTTGCACGTACGTGAGCAGTTTCTACTTTGTATTCAGTTGTTGTACTCGACAGTTTTTTTCTTTGCACAAGACGTATGAACTGCCATGCTATGTTTTTTATCCTCTGTTTTTTATCCTCTCTCTCTCTCTCTTAAACAACAGAATTTTTTCTGTTTTGATTGTTGTTTTTATGAGCTTTAACAAATACGAGACGATGACTTTTCCTATAGACTTCTTTAATGTTTTTCCCCTTCGGCGAAACAATGATTTGAGAGAGGTTCGACTTTTGAGAGACAAGAAGAAGAGGAAGATAGGGGACGCTCCGATCCATGGAAACCAAACAATTCCTAATTGAATATGTTTTCTTAAGAGATACTGGACAACACGTGGATTAATGACTTTTGTACTTTGTCATATTAAATTATCATGTTTTAGGAAACATATAGTCTTATGCCCCTCTCCCCTCGAGCATGCAGTCATTGCACCACGTTCGATCCTTTTCCTCTAATCCAACTCGAATTAGTAAATACTTTGTATTAAAGTAGCATGCACTTCACAACTTGATTTCGCGCAACCGCAGTTTGATCACTCTCAACAATATAAGGTGCAAATCTGTGGGAATTATGCGCTTCTAATATCTTGCCAGTCTCTCTAGAAAAAAATAACATGGAGAAGAAGAAAGCGAAGAAACCTGTGAAGCCGTTCGACTTCTTCGAACCTCAAACGTCCTCTGACCACTCGCTGCCAACACCATCCACAGTGTCTTCGTCTTGCATTTCCGATGTTTTCCAACATCAACAATGACGTGAGAATAGTAATCGGTACCAAAAAAAAAGAAAAAGATTTATCTCCACGTTTTTGTCTTCGAGAAAACCGTCTTTTCTCTATCAAGTGACCGATGACAAAAGCTCCCTGGTGTCACTAAAATCGTAAGGACCAAGCTCATGCGGGCCCCTGTCCCGTCCCCACTTGTAGCGTGCGTGTGCCCAACGAGGCATGAACTGCCGATGCACTTCTAATTCAGTGCAATGCTAGATTCTTTGATGTTGTTTTCCTCAGGCTGGCTATGTCGTGAGTTTACGTTCAAGTGAGTTGTTTATTTATACACTTTGGATTTAGGCTTAAATTTAGGTGCGGGAACACCCGAGCGTGTGAACGATTGTAAATTATGATTCTTCGATTGTATGGATTATCTGCTGCTGACTCTCTCCGCGGACGTAGGTACCGATACTCAGACCGAACCACGTAAATTTCCGGTGTCCCTATTATTTATCGTTTATTTCTCTGGTGATTTCGCGTTGACGTAAATTGCAAGATCCCGTCGTTTTCCCGAATTATATTCCAACAATTGATATTAGAGCTTGGAATCGGATTTCTTGATTGTGATTAAGAGCTTTTGCTTGTCTGATTATTATCTGGAAATTTGCAATTACGTCTGAGAGAAAATCTGAAATTGAAAAGTTTAACAGGATGAATAACTTTGGGTTATGAAGTATCAAGATGAGGGCGTTATTGACTACACAAGGTTTGGCTAAGGCACTAGATGGCGAAGATGAGTTGCCGATTATAATGAAAGTCTCAGAGAGGGTAAAGCTAATGGAAACAGCAAAGAACACAATACTGTTAATCGATCTCCATCATTTGCTACCGAGTGAAAGACTCCTGAAGAAATATGGTTGGGGAGACCTGTTGATTACTTCAGATTACGTATATACGGATGTCCTACGTATGCTCATGCGAGTGATGGTAAGCTTGAGCCGAGGGCGAAGAAGTGCATATTTCTGGATTATGCACACTGGGTGAAAAGCTACCGGTTGTAGTGCACCGATCCCAGATCACCCAGTTTTCCAATCAATAGAGATGTGATCTTCGACGAGACTGTAATGCTTCAACAGAGGATTTCTGAGACACAACCAACAGAGTAGACAGACCATGGTGTCATTATTGAGGAGGAGCTTCAGGTGAAAACTCCGGAGACCTCGAAGGTAACAGAAGTTGAGACTGCAGATGAAGCCGTAGTTCCTGAAGTCGGTGATAGTGAAAAACCAACAAAGCCGCAGCACACTATAAGCGCAAATAGACTGAGAAAGGAAAATAAATCACCAGTACGTTACAGTTATACAAATATTGCTCATGCATTAACTGTAAGTGATGGGGTGGAGGCAGATGAGCCTTCGTCTTACTCCGAGGCGATGGTTAGTTCGGAGTTGTCGCAGTGGCTAGAAGCTATGAGTAAAGAGATGAAATCACTCCATTGGAATCAGACATGGAAGCTGGTTAAAGTACCTAAGAACCAAAAGATTGTCGGAAGTAAAGGGTTTCCAAACGAAAAGAGGTCATTCTCGGTGTCGAGGCAGCGAGGTATAACGCGAGACTTGTGGCGAAGGGATGTACACAACGTGAAGGCATTGACTACAATGAGGTGTTCACTCATGTGGTAAGACATACTTCTATTCATAATTTACTTGCTTTAGTTGCTTCGCGAGATCGCGAGTCAAAGCAGCTAGATGTAAAAACTGTGTTTCTTCACGATGAGTTGGAGGAGCAGATTTACATGAGGAAGCCAAAGGGATTTGCTATTCCGGGTAAGGAAGATCATGTTTGCTTATTGAAGAAATCTTTGTATGAGCTGAAACAATCTCCTAAGCAATGGTATAAACGTTATGATGCTTTCATGGCTCGTCAAGACTACTCGAAAAGTCAGATGGATAGTTGCGTTTAGTTTAGGAGATTGGAGAATGGTTCTTTTTATTTATCTACTTTTATATGTTCATGATATACTGATAGCAGCTAAGAATATGTCTGATATTGATGTGCTGAAGAGGCAGTTAAATGCTGAATTTGACATGAAAGATTTAGGTGCAGCAAAGAAAATATTTGGTATGGAGATTTTGTGTAACAAGACTACATGAGTTTTACGTATATCTCAGAAGAACTATATTGAAAATATTATGGCATGTTTTAACATGTAATCGGCGAAATCTATAAGTACATCATTAGCGAAGCACTTTAAATTTTCAGATAAATTATCATCGCAAACTAAGGAGGAGAATGAGCATATGTCTTGTGTTCTTTATTCTAGTGTCGTTGGTAGTATTATGTATGCTACGGTGTGTATTAGGCTTGATATTTCACAAGTTGTGAACGTGGTTGTCACGCCCCGATCATCGGGCACGCATACATCCTTCTCTCTTGGTCGATTATTTCAATATGCGATACCCCAGGACTATGTATCGCCGACCCTTTTTTTTTATTAAGCACATGCGGAAGCAGTTATAATCCCCAGACAATAAATCAATGGGATAGAAAAGTATGGGCATATTTTTCATATTGAAACTTATAACCATACTTTTATACAAAACACAAACGAGAGTACTTCACAACTTTTTACTCTATCTCTATTCACATCAAAATGGAGATCTCAAAAGAAGATAGAATCTCAGCACATCCAGGGCGTACTTAAGATCTCTCTCGGTATTATCTTCTTCTTCAAAAATCCTTCTTCTTAGGTTTTACCTCAGAGTACTCCTTCTCAGATTCCTCCTCAGCTCCTCAATAGGGGTCCTGAAATGATTTCCCCAAACCGGGATGAGACTACGTCTCAGCGAGTTCTACCCCACTAAGACTCAATTAGGGAACCAATACACTACTCGGCTGTCTATGCAAACATGAGTCGGAGGTCTTACCTTGGCCTCAGATTCCACCTGCATATTAGCACAGTTCAAATAGACACCCAAGCAATCACATCACTGATTGAAGCATCGATCAAATCGACCCAGTCGATTACATGTCAACAAGACCACTCACGGTCATTTCCATTCAATCAAAAAATTCACAACATCAGATCAAAACAATGATCAATCGACCTAGTCGATTACATGTCAACGATGACCCTTCCCCGGCCAATTCAGTTCAATCAGTCAATCCATGACAAACAAATCAAATCATATCCGTGATTCCATCTATACTCGATAATTAATCTCAACATACCAATTCAACATTCCCACTCAAATATAGGCTCAAGGCGCTAGAGGTAACCTCAACACAAAGTCTCGTCATCGTGCGGCACTTAGTCCTTGCCCACAAATAACAATAGTATAAAGCGCTAAAGGTAACTCACACGAAGTCTCGCTATCGTGCAGTACTTAGTCCTTCACTACAAAAGTAATAGTATAAGGCGCTAGAGGTAACTCACACGAGACGTAGCACTTAGCCCTTTCACTATGCATTACAATACTGCAAGGTGCTAGAGGTAATTCCCATGCGGCTCAGGTCACCATGTAATACTTAACCCTTGACTACAATAAGCAATGGTATAAGGCGCTAGAGGTAACTCACACGAAGTCTTCTACTTGTGTAGTACTTAGTCCTTTACCTACTCATGATCCATTGGTTTCCCTCAACACAACACACATCACATCAACTTCCAATAATCATCTTGCTTCAACTATAAGCCAACACACGATTAATCTCTCACGGCCCCATGACATTGTGCCTCGCACTTAACTTCCTCAATTAAAGTAATGTCTTGGCCTCATTTCTTCGTATTAAAAATACCTGATAAAATATCGTGCGTGGGCACACGGCTGGCCTTAACCAAAATCTAATATTTTTCTTTTCATAACTCCCACATTTTCTATAGTCCACTCAAATAGTTTTGACATTATCAACCGATGCCCGGTTATTTTTCAATTAATAACTAATGATTTACCAATTAAAGAATAATTTCCATCCTTCGCAAATAATTCAATTCAACACAAAATAAAGCTATATTAAATAAACGGACTTCATCACGACGATCATCACGAAATTTCGATCTTCGAATAACCCAACCTTAATTTCCGAAAAATAAATCATTAATTAATTAATTTCGAAAATTAATAATTAATTACAATAAATCCAATTTAGCTCAAAATAAAGCCCAATTAAATAAACGGGCTACACCACGATCATCAGCCTAAAAATTCAGCTACTAGCCATCCAAGTTGAATTTTCGGAAAAATAATTAATTTCGAAAATTAATAATTAATTACAATAAATCCAATTTAGCTCAAATTGGCACTCAGTTAAATAAACGGACTTCACCACAATCATCAGCATAAAAATTCGGCCACGGGCCATCCCACTTGAATTTTCGGAAAATAAATAAATAAATAATTAATTAATTTCGAAAAATAATATTTAAATGCCAAAAATTCCACTTATGCCCGAATTATCAAATCAGCCCGATTAGGGTCGGGAAAAATCCGGCTACCTCAATAAATAGTAGACCACGTCTACTTGCTAAATACACATTCAATTTGTCTAATTTGCAATTGACTAATAAACACTAATCTAACAACCTAAACCTAATTAAATAAAACTAAACAACCAATAAGTGTTATTAGCTCACTAAGCAAGGATTAGTGAGATTACTCACCAGAATCACGCGCAAATTGGATCAATCCGATGGGGACAGCGAGGAACGAAAAACCCCAAAGCACGGCTCGGGTTCGGGGCCCGGAAACGGCCTAAAAGCGGGCCCGAAGTTGCTGGAAATCCACTCGGTGGGTTGCTAGTCTTGGTTGGAAAAGCCAACAAAACAGCAGCAAACAACTCCGGTAAGGGCGGCAAGGCTCGGGGGAAGGTAGGTGGCGGTCTGGTGGGGTCGCACAGTGGTTTCGGTGGCTTGCTCAGCCGCTCATGGTGGCTGGTCGATCTCTCCAACGGACGGACAGGAGCTGGATCGCGCAGCAGGGACGGCAAGTGCGGGCAGGAGGCGGCGGAGCACGCGGCGTCGTGTGGGCGGCGGTGCAGCAGCTCCGGTGCGACGACGTCCGAGTGGCTGGCTGCTATTCGCTGCTTCGGTCCGCTTCTGTCTTTGCACAAACCAGAAAGGAAGAGAAGGAGGGCGGCGAAGGCTGAGGGGGTGAGGGAGAAGCGGAGACGGACGGCGAGTGGTGGCCGCGTGGGCGGCGCGCGGGTGGCGGAGTGCGAGCGGCAGCGAGCGGCTCCTGTCTTCGTGCGGTTTCTGCTTCTGTCTTCTGTTCGAACAAAGAGGGGGAGGGGAAAGAGGGTCGATTCCGTGAGAGAGATGAGGGAAGAAGAGAGAGAAGAGAGAGAGAGAGAGGATAAGTGTTTGAAAAGTCAAAGAAAGGAAAAGAGGAAGCAAAGTGGAAGCCAGCTAGCATTCAGTGGAGGAGGGGAGTAATTTGCACGAGGGAAAAGAAAAAGAGAGAGAGAGAAAAAAGGGAGAGAAAAGAAGAGAGAGGGAGAGAGAGAAAAAGAAAGGGAGAGAAAAAAAAGAAAATAAAAAGTAATCAAATAGTAAAAATCCTACTATTCAAATTACTTCTATTATTTCCCCTTTCTCTTTTTTAATTTCTTCCGATCTTCAATTTTTCCTCCGATAATTTCTTTCCCGAAATTTCGGACTCGTCAATAATTTGACGGACGATGAGACAGGATCCTAAAAATGAATTGTGACACACTCGAATATTCGATTCCCGAAATCGAATTCAATTTCTTGGTTATAATCGATCATACGTCATTTTAGTCCAATCCAACCAATTAGGTAGCTTTTAGGATTTTACCGCGAATACATCCCTTAACGGCTTCACCCAATAGGTTAGTTAACTCGTGAATGATCGGCTCGTAGATATTGAACCGTGGGCACGTTGACGAAATGCCCATTTCACTTTATCGAAACGGGGTCAAATTTCAAGATGTCACAGTGGTTATTCACTATATGAAGCGTCTTGGTAAATATCATTGGGAAGCTGTGAAGTGGATCCTCAGATATTTGAAATGGACAACAGATGTGGATATAATGTACCAAAGGAACAGCAATGGTAGTGAGACTAGTGATTTTGTAGATTTGAATCACGTTGGTGACTTGGATGATCACAAGTCTTTAGCAGGGTACATGTTTACACTAGCAAGTGGTGCAGTTGGTTGGAAAGCGTGCTTACAGGATTACATTGCCTTGTCTTCGACTGAGGTAGAGAACATGTCACTAACCTTTGTAGCGAAAGAGGTGATATAATTACAAAGTTTGCTCTCGAACTTTGGGTTAGAATAGAAAAGTATGGATATATACTATGATAACCAAGGTAAGATATATTTGGCGTATAATCCAGTTTATCACAATCGAACGAAGTATGTCAACATCAGGTACCACTTCATTCGAGATGTCTTAGTTAAGGATAATGTTATTGTTAGCATATAACCCGACAGACATAATTACTAAATTTGTTCATTTTACGAGCTTGAGCTCTATTGGTGTTTGTGGAAAGTGAGCACCCGTCGAGGTGTTAAGAGAGCGGCATCGATGATAAGCACTTTAACTTGGATTCAAACATTGACTTAAATTGGAAAATTGTTAAATGAATATCTCGAATTTGAATTTGGATAACGATTTATTAAATCGAATTTTTGTTGAGGAAGATTTTCCCATGAAGATTTAAAATCTAATGAAGAAGTCTTTTTTCTTATTGTACTTTCTTTCGGACATGCAAAATAATCAAGGAAACAAAAGAAGAAAGTTAACTTATCACTACAAGACAAAAGAGGAAATAAAATAAAAGATAAAATAAGGATTTCTTTCTTCTGAAAAGGACTTGTTCATGTTGAAAACTAAAGTGTGGGCTCAGGTCAAGTTGTTGACCTTGGGCACACACACATGTAAAAGGCGCATACTTTTAGCTGGAAAAAAAAAAAAAAAGAGACGTAGAGCCCTATGAAGAAGAAGAAACGGCACGTCTAGAGAACGCCGCTTGAGAGAGGAGCCATCGCACACCAGCCACGCAATCAAGAAAAGGAGAACACGAAGCACTATGTACGTGAAAAGAAAAAATATATATACCGGAGTTCTTCTTTTCGGCATACGCAGAGTGTTTCGGTTGAGTTTGAACACGTGGTGATTTTGTGACGTGAGTTTATATCCAAGTGAGTTGTTTATTTATAAACACTTTGGGTTTGAGCTTAAATTTAAGTGTGGAAAATATTGAAACGTGTGAGTGATTGTAAATTTTGATTTTCCGATTATGATGAATTATTTGCTGCTGACTCTCTGCGCGGAGGTGGGTACCGATACTCAGACCGAACTACGTAAATTTCCGGTGTTCTTATTATTTCTCGTTTATTTCTCTAGTGATTTTACGTTGACGTAAATTGTAAGATCTTATCGTTTTCGCGTATTATATTCCAACGAGAGTAACGATTGGTTTTTCTTGATTCTCAGTAGAGGCTTGAGATTTATCAAGGTGGACGTACGCACGTGTGTTGCAGTACGTCCTCCAAACTTTGGGACAGGGGCTTGAAAAGGGTTGAAGCTTTTATTGCCAGGACGCTCCACAAGAACAAAGGCTATTAAAGCAGAAGTTTGTTGAGAGAAGCTGCTTGCATCCACCGGTACAAAGCGCAAAACTCAATTGCTATTCGCGGAAAGCGAAAGCTGATTTTGATGGATCGCGTCGATCGATTCATGAACGTCACCTGATTAGTACCCTGAGTCCGAACAAGAATCTTACTGCGAAAAAGACAATCAGATTTCTCGTTACTTTTTCTAGTACACTTGACCCCTCCACTCATGCTGCTGTCGCTAGTTTGAGCTCCTCCTATGTTCCCTCCCTCTTACCCGCTTTTTGTCCCCTTCTATCCTCTTTGTCCTCTTACACTCTCTCTCCTCCTCTCTCCGCCTATAAATATAACGGCAGACCACCACCCTCGCAACCCACACTCTCTTCATACACACACTGTGGCAATGGGAGGATCAAGCTCAGCCTCGCCCCTTCTGTGCAGCTTCCCCCAAGTCCTCGGCAGTTGCCCCAGCAGCTCCTCCTCCTCTCCAATCCAGAATGCCAACATGGTGACACCCCAGGAGTATGAGCCCCCAGTGATAGACCTGAGTCAGTCGTGTGCAGAGGCCATATACTGGGCCGCCAAAGAATGGGGACTCTTCCAGGTGGTGAACCATGGGATCTGCACGGAGCTGCTTGGGAAGATGAGGAGGGAGCAGGTTAAGCTGTTCTACAACTCCTCCCGCGCCTCCCCTGCCCAGTTCTCCCGGCCTGAGGCCTTCCATGTCCCCCTCGCGAACATTTACGACCGCTCTTGCTACGGCCAATTCGCCTCTATCGGAGGAGTGATGATGGAGTTGGCCCCCGTCATGTCTAGGCTAGCCAGGACGCTGGCAGGGGTCCTAGCGAAGAACCTTGGGCATCGGGGCTGCAGCACGTTCAAGGAGAGCACGTGTTTCCTCCGGCTGAACCACTACCCGGTGTGCCCGCTCTCGCCGGAGACGTTCCGGCCGGTGCCCCATGCGGACAGTGACTTCCTGACCGTTCTCTACCCGGACCAGGTAGGAGGCATCCGGCTCCGCAAGGACTCCCGATGGGTCGTGTTCAAGCCCAACCGTGACGCCCTCATCGTCAGCATTGGAGACCTTCTTCAGGTAACCGAAAAAGAAAGCACAAACTCAAAACAATGATTATCCAATCAATGCGCCGCCTTTCTCGTGTAACGAGGACAATGATTAACGCGGGTATGAATTGCTCATCTTTTCTTCTTTTTTTCTCTTTTGGGCAGGCGTGGAGCAATGACGTGTACAGGAGTGTGGAGCAAAAGGTGCAGACAAACAGCGAGGCGGAGAGATACTCCGTTGCTTTCTCCCTCTGCCCTTCGCCCGATTCTCAGATCGGGAGCTGCAGAAAGCCCTCCGTCTACAGAAAGTTCACTTTTGGTGAATACCGGAAGCAAGTTCAAGAGGACATCAAAATAACCGGCAGTAAAGTTGGTCTTTCACGTTTCCGGCTAACGGGTATGTAAACACAGTTCGTTCAATTAAAATATGTGAAAGCCGTCATACGGCGACCTCCATGGTATATACTAATACATAATTCCGAGAAATGATCAGTTTATTAAATAAAAATAAAAGAGAAGAAGAGACAAAGAGAAGGAAAGAGACAAAGAGAAGGAAAGAGACAAAAGGAGACTTTTTTAGGTGTCGTATGACGAATCTGAAATGAAAACTCCGCAGTGGTCGGCCTCTGACGTAACCCGCTTTGTTTGTGCAGAAAGGAAGATATCATCTGACGTCTCCACGGAGTTGGCGCTCTACGACGACCCGTGGAAGATCAGGAAGAAGCTAACGAAAAGCGACCTCGACCATCTGTCGCGGCTCCTGCTTCCGCGGGACTGCGTGAGGACTCATGTGCTCCGGTGGATGAAGAAGGAGATGGTGGGCGGGGTCCACAGCAAGGAGGGGATGGAGGTCAATGTGATAAAAGAGGGCAAAGATCGCGAGCACCGGCTCGTGTTCCGCTACTGGGAATCGTCGGGGTGCTACGTGCTGAATGGTGGCTGGAGCGAGCTGTTCGTCAATGGGGGAGATTTGAACGTCGGGGACGAGATCGGGATGCACTGGAACACTAGCTCTTGCAAGTTCCACTTTAAGGTCCTTCGGAAGGTTGCTTGAGCTACGAGCAACCCGGCGGCCTGAGCTTTCATTGGAAACTATTTGCGAAAGGATCTTCTTCTCTTTATTTTGCTTTTTGTGTGTTTTAATGTCGGCTTGTGACGGGGAAAGTCAAAACAATTACCATCGAAAAGCAGTCCCGCACGAATCAACAAAATAATTATCTTTCAATTTTCTTTTATGTTCTCAAGCCGTGTGATCGATTAAGTTCCGATATAGTTTGTTTGCATCCTATTACGTAATCGAGTCTGTAATTTCCGGATTTTGCTGTTGATTTAGAATTGTACTGCTCTGTTTGAATATAATAAATCGATTTCCTTTCGCGTGAATTATCCTTTGTCCGGAATTAGTACGGAACCTTGTCTCCTTGAATTATTTTTTATGAAAGATATTTCATCGTGGGAATGATTCCGGCCAAATCCTAACAAATGAATTGTTTGGCCATTGAACGGGTTATCTTTTTTCAGGTTTCTAATTTGCTACGATGCTAAAATTTTATCGAAGCCCTTAAAACATCAAACCTTTTGCCCTTAAAGCACAATCGACAAAAGCGATGGCAGAAGCCCCTCTTAACTAAATCGTACGGAGCCGACCGCTCCACTGTTCACATAGTCCACAAGGTGTCAATTGTTAACGCAGCGCGAAATACGAGACAAGAACTTTTCCAATAAACTTCTTTAATGTTTTTACCCTTCAACCAAACAATGATTCCATAAAAGTAAGACGTTTGAGAGACGAGAAGAAGAGGAAGATAGGGGACGCTCCGATCCATGGAAACCAAACAATTCCTAATTGAATATGTTTTTTTTTTTCTGAATTTTTTTAATTTTTTGGAATTTTCTGAATTTTTAATGATTTGTCTAATTTTTTTTTTTTGTTTTTTCTGGATTTTATAATTTTTTAAAGATTTTCCGCATTTTCTAAATTTTTATGAATTTTCAGATTTTTTAAACGTGTCAATGTCTTCCTAAATTTTTAAATTTTTCATTACTTTTACGATTTTTTTAATTTTCAATTTTCAATTTTTTATTATTATTATTATTATTATTATTATTATTATTATTATTATTATTATTATTACTACATACGGGAACGGGTTCGGACAGAATTTACCCCATCCGGCCAGTCGCCCATAAGGAAGCCCCCGCACAAATTATCAAAAAGGCTATCTTTCAATTATCTTTCTTGTATTGTTTAAGTTTCATTTGCTACACCTTCCGGATTTGCGTTGTCGATTAAATTATGGTGTGTATCTTTATCTCGGTGCTGAGTTATCGATAAAATTTCGACGTCGTACTTTTATGCTCCCAAGCCGTACCATCGATTAATTTCCAACATAGTATTGGATATTGCCGTCGATTGCTTAGAATTGTATAGCGATGTTTGAATGTAAAAGATCGATCTCCTTTTGCATGAGATATTCTCTATTCGGAGTTAGCACTAAACCTCGGTTTCCTTAACTAAAAGCAAAAGAGTTACTTTCGGCGAAAGATATTTTATTATGGAAATAATTTCGATAAAATCCTGATCATGAACTATTTCTTCATTAAATGGTGGATCTTGTCAAGTTCTAATACGCTGCAATGCTAGTGGAACCTTTCCCCTTAGAGCACAATTGATGGAAGCGATCACGGAAGCCCTCCGGGTCCACTAACCCGTTCCTCTTGCCGCGTGCCCAACAAGGCAAGAACTGTCAGCGCATAAAGAGGTGACGATTCTTCCGGGACTTAATCAAAGGGACGTCAAGGTTGTAAGGACATGCAAATCGGACAGCCCCCTGGACGAGGGCAAGAAAGAAAAGGAAGAGAGGAGACGCTACGTACAAAAAATTGTGCACGTGGTGCCGCGTAGCTTCTTAGAAAGTACCGAAAGCCCAAGGGAGAACGAGACATGTTCGTGGAGGGCAAACAGGAGGGACCCTACAGCGGTTGAAATTCCAAGCCCAAAGCAAAGGTACATCACATGATGGTGTTCACAGACCCTTTTTTTCTCTCTTTTACGGGAGGAAAAAGAATGCCCCAAGCCGATCGCTATCACGGAAAGCGAAAGCTGGTTTATTGATTGAGAGGATAGATAGTGACAATATAACACGTACTTCCCTCGCAGTTCTTGGGTGCGGTGTGATTGATTCTAGTCCAAACAAGTGCTGCCAAGTGCTAACTGTCGCTCTTCGGCGATTTGTCATTGATCACTCACCGCCGGCACCGTCCACGGTCTCTTTGTCCACCATTTCCGATGTCGCCAACATTAACGATAACGACGAATTTTCATAATATTAGCCCAAATATAAAGAAAATGTTCCGCACAATTGATCAAATCACACACGAAAAGCAATTCGATTACCAAGTTGGCTTGTGTTGCTGGTTAATTATATTGAGCTCATGTTGCTCCATATTGCACGCTGCAATTGGCATGAAATTGCTATGCGATCATCCATTGCTTTGTCCCTCTAGTTCTTGGAGCTCTATTCCTTGTGTCTTCTTTCTAAACTTGCACAATGTCCTATTGAGCTTTGTTAGGTCATCATGTCGAGAAGACCAGCGCTAAAGAAGTTCAGCAAATAAAATAAAATAAAAATCAAAGTGGGAAGATAGCAGGGTCAAAAAGTGAAATTTTGGTGACGCTCGATTGAAAAAGTCAATGTGTTTTTGATCCGTAGGGCCACTTCTTCTGCGCACGCACGCAATTATAGAGAATAAAAGATCCGTGGCCAGAGCCGAGGCGCCCCTGTTTAGTCTTTTTTCTGCTCTCGACTATGACGACTAGACAACTGGCCAAAGAACACTGTCGGTCATTGCTGATGGTGGTCCTGACACCGGAAGAATAAGTGTGATAAGCATGTTATATCCAATCCTCGGACTTACTGACAAAACTTGCACGGCAATAGGTATATTTAGACCTACTTTTAATTATTGTCGATGTTCGACTTCCTCCACCGCAAATCTCCTCCCAACGTCATCGACCACTCGCCCGACAGCACCATCGATGGTTTCTTCGTCCTATGTTCTTGATGGTACCAACATTGACGATGATAAGAAGGAGAATCGGAGCCGGGAAGTGAATTCATCTTCACCTTCCTAGCTAACTCTCAACTTGTTCCCTACTCAAACATGCAATAACATTCAAGACAGCTTCTCTTTCTTGATCGTGAACACCAGTGGCGGCGACCCGCATCGAAATATCAATCCCGCTCCGCTTCAGGCCAACGAGGGATGAATAATTAAGAAAACATTCAGCACCAAGTGGTCGCTAATTATTGGGCGATTTATGTATCACTTAATCCTAAAGAGTAATGATGCATGATACGAAAGTCCAATTTTGATTGCACCCTACAACGTCCTAGAGATTGTGATTACGAAACTAAATGAGGAGCTATGTAGCACCGACACGGACACGTGACACGTGACACGACACGACACGTCGACACGTCATTTCTTAAAAATAGAGAATTTCGACAGGTTTCGACACGTTATATATTAAATATATTTTTATATATAAATACATAAATAAATAATAATAAAAATAGCCTAGAATTAATTTACACAAAAAATATTAAATAATATTATTCATTATTTTAATTTGTTACAATAATACACAAAACTTAGAGGAAAAAAACATTGTTTAAAGAAAAATGCTGAAATGATATTTTTAAATTTATTTATTTATCATATATAGCATTTTTTATTACTTCTTTCAGAGTAAAAGACTTTTTAAAAAAATAAAACAATTCTAAAAAAAATGAAAAAAAAAATTTGACCCCGTGTGTGTATATTTATAGCAATTTTATTACTTCTTTTATTACTTCTTTTGTGTATATTTATATTTTGACCCATCAAGTATTAGAAATTTTTAAAATTGACCCCGTGCGTGTCGGAATCGCGTGTCGGAATTTTGGACTCGCGTGTCGGAGCGTGTCGGAAAGAGTTGACCACGTGTCGGATTTTTCGACACTCGTTGACCGCGTGTCGGAGCGTGTCGGAGCGTGTCGGAGCGTGTCGGGACACGTGTCGGAGCGCATTGCTGACACGACACGGCGCTTCCGGAGAGTGCCCGCGTCTTACATAGATGAGGAGTATATGTCCTTGCATCCTATCCTAGTCGGACAAAATTTGGTCCATCTTAATCGGCTTTCGTGCCTCATCACATGACTGTTCACTTGTGTAGGTTGACGAGCCCACCTAAATCTACCGTCGATTTCCGAGCGCCCATGAAAATATTGTGCATGTGGTGTTGCCTAGGTTTTTAGACGATACCGACAGCCAAAAGGGGATCAATATCGACTCGCGAAGGACAGAGGATGGACCACACAGAAGAAATCCTAAAGCGATGTAATTCCAAGCCCAAAGGAAAAGTTTATCGAGAAAAGCTTCTGGAAACCCCTATTATAGAACGCGAAAAGCCGATTGCTGTTTGCGAAAAGCTAAAGCTGATGTTGATGGATTGAGTCGATGAAACATGACAATATAGTACGAACTTCACCTGATCACACTTGGGTGCGCTGCGATCGATTCTATATACCGTACCTGGATTAGTACTGATTCCAAACTGTCGCTACTTGCAGCAGCTCCCTCCCTCTTACCCGCTTTGTCGCCTTCTATTTGTGCTCTTTCATTCTCTCCTCTCCCCGCCTATAAATACCCTATCGACTCCCAGCCAACTCACATTCTCTTCACACACCGTTGCACTGATAAAGCTCAATCTCAGACCCACCCCTTCTGACCAACTTCACCCAACTCCTCCAATCCAGAATACCAACATGATGACAACCCAGGAGTATCAGCTCCCAGTGATAGACCTGAGTCAGCCGCGTGCAAAGCAGGACATATTCTGGGCCGCCAAAAAATATGGACTCCTCCAGGTGGTGAACCATGGGATCAGCAGGGAGCTGCTTGGGAATGTGATGAAGGAGGTGGTTAAGCTGTTCGAGACACCCCTTGAGACCAGGGCCCACTCTGGCCTCCTCAACAACACCTCCCCCTGGGGCACTTCCCCTGCCCAGTTCTCCCACCATGTCCCCCTCGTGAAGATTTATGACCCCTCTTGCCACGGCCAATTCACCTCTCTCGGTGGAGTGATGAGGGCGTTGGCCCCCGCCATGTTTGGGCTAGCCAGGACGCTGGCGGGGGTCCTAGAGGAGAGCCTCGGGCATCAGGGCCCTAGCACGTTGAACAAGAAATGCGACAAGAACACGTGCTTCCTCCGGCTGAACCACTACCCAGTGTGCCCGCTCTCGCCGGAGAGGTTCTTGTAAGAGTTTTCCTAATGTGGACTAAATTAATTGATATTGTAATTTACTGTTTTTACGGTTACCGTAAAACAGGGTTGGTCTAAAGAGAGATAAAAGGTTTTTTAATTAGTTTAATATGGGCTGGCTAGTGTGGGCCGAGTTGGCCCGTAATGAGGGGACCGGCTGGAAACTCTATAAATAGTGCTCAAGTCTCTCATCTAACCCTAATTCTCACACGTATCCTCACCTAAAGGGCGTTTTACCTAACGCTAAACGTGAGGGGGGCGCTCATTGGAGTGATACGGAGGGCAATAGAGGAGAAGAACTTGATGCATGGATCCCCTTGATATATTTGGGTAATCATTTTTCCTGCTTCTGCTTTATGTTCGATGGATCCCAAAACAGGTGCGTTAATCTTTCTACTCAATTACGTTCTTATTCTGGTTATGGAGATCTTGGGATTGCGCAATTTGCGTCTAACAGTTCTGGCCGTTGCCCCACGCGGACAGTGACTTCCTGACCATTCTCTACCAGGATCAGGCAGGAGGCCTCCGGCTCCTCAAGGACTCCCGATTCGTCGCGGTCAAGCCCATCTGTGACGCTCTCGTCGTCAGCATTGGAGACCTTCTTCAGGTAACGAAAAAAAGAAAGCACAGATTCAAAACGATGATTATCCAATCAATGCTCATCCAATTCTTCAATGCTCGGACTTTCCTCGTGGCTTGAACGAGCAATGATTAACGCGGGTATGAATTGCTCGTCTCTTTTTTGGGCAGGCGTGGAGCAATGACGTGTACAGGAGTGTGGAGCAAAAGGTGGAGAAAAACAGGGAGGTGGAAAGATACTCCGTTGCCTTCTCCCTCTTCCCTTCGTCCGGCTCTCAGATCGGGCGCTGCAGGAAGCCCTCCGTCTACAGAAAGTTCACTTGTGGTGAATACCGGAAGCAAGTTCAAGAGGACATCAAAAGAACCTGCCGTAAAGTTGGTCTTCCACGTTTCAGGCAAATGGGTATGTAAACACAGTTCGTTCAATTGAAATATACGAAAGCCATCCTATGGAGACCTCCATGGTTTATACTAATACATAATTCTGAGGAATGACGAGTTCATTAAATAAAAACAAAAGAGAAGAAGAAATAAGAGAAGGAAAGAGACAAAAGGAGACTTTTTAGGTGTCATATGACGTATCTGAAATGAAAACCCCGCAGTGGTCGGCCTCTGACGTAACCCGCTTTGTTTGTGCAGAGAGGAATATATCATCCGACGTCTCCACGGAGTTGGTGTTCTACAACGACCCGTGGAAGATCAGGAAGAAGCTAACGAAAAGCGACCTCGACCACTTGTCGCGGCTCCTCCTTCCGCGGGACTGCGTGAAGGCCCATGTGCTCCGGTGGATGAAGAAGGAGATGGTTGACCAGGTCGAGAGCAAGAAGGGGATGGAGGTCGATGTGATAAACGAGGACACAGGTGAGCATCGGCTCGTGTTCCGCTACTGGGCATCGTCGGGGTGCTACGTGTTGAATGGTGGCTGGAGCAAGCTGTTCGTCAATGGGGGAGAGTTGAACGTCGGGGACGAGATCGGGATGTACTGGGACACTAACTATTGCAAGTTCCACTTTACGGTCCTTCAGAAGGTTGCTTGTGCCGGGGCTTGAGCTTTCATTGGAAAGCATTTGCGAAAGGATCCTGTTCTCTTTATTTTACTTTTTGTGTGCTTCAATGTTGGCTTGTGATCGGGGAAAGTCAAAACAATTACCATGGAAAAGCAGTCCCACACAAATCAACAACAATCAATTTTCTTTCCTATATGGTGCTTTTATGTTCACAAGTGGTGTGATCGATTAAGTTCCAACATAGTTTGTTTGTATCCTATTACGTAATCGAGTATGTAATTTCTGGATCTTACTCTTTATTTGGAATTGTACTACGTTGTTTGAATATAATAAATCGATCTCCTTTCGCATGAGATATCTTCCGTCCGAAGTTAGCACATAACCTTGGTTTCATTGAATTATTTTTTATTTAAGATATTTCGCCGTGGGAATAATTTCGACGAAATCCTAACAATGAATTATTTTGCCATTAAACGGTGGATCTTTTTTCAAGTTCTAACCTGCTGCGATGCTAAATTTTTATGGAAGCCCTTAAAGCATCAAACCTTTTCCCCTTAAAGCACAATCGACAAAAGCGATGGCGGAAGCCCCCCAGTAACTAAATCGTCCAAGCCGATCCATTCCACGGTTCACATACCCCACAAGGTGTCAACTATCGACACAACGTGGAATACTGTTGGAATTGTTCAGCTGCTGTTTTCCTCTGTTTTTTTTTTTATATTAAAAAACAGCCAAGTTCATTTATTTATGCATTTAGTGTTTTTGCTATTTTTTAGGAAGTTAATAGCACGTTTGTGTGCAGTTATGTGTTGCACGTACGTGAGCAATTTCTACTTTGTATTTAGTTGTTGTACTCAACAGTTTTTTTCTTTGCACAAGACGTATGAAGTGCCATACTCTGTTTTTTATCCTCTCTCTCTCTCTTAAACAACAGAAATTTTTCTGTTTTGATTGTTGTTTTGATGAGCTTTAACATTGGTATCAGAGCGTTTGTGGGATCTTAAGGGACTGTGAAGTGAGGGTAAGTGAGTGAGGATTGCTTCCAATCTGCAAAGAAAAAGATGATGGAGGCAGGATCGAGTGGATTCTCTACAATGGTTGCTCCAGTCTTTACTGGGGAAAATTATCAAGCTTGGGCTGTCAAGATGACGGCATTCTTGGAGGGTCGTGATTTATGGGAGGCTGTGGAGAATGATTATGAGGTTGCTCCACTTCCAGACAATCCAACCTTGAATCAGATAAAGTACCATAAAGAGAGAATCACAAGGAAGGCCAAGGCAAAGTCTTGCTTGTATGCTGCTGTTTCACCCACTATCTTCACAAGGATCATGAGATGTGATTCTGCAAAGGCAATATGGGATTTCTTGAAGGATGAATACAAGGGATGTGAGAAGATAAGAGGCATGAAGGTGCTGAATCTCTTGAGGGAGTTTGAGAGACAGTAGATGAAGGATTCAGAGTCAGTGAAGGAGTACTCTGATAGGCTGGTTGGGATAGCTGAAAAAATCAGAGTTTTAGGGACTGACTTAAAGGATGAAAGGCTTGTTCAGAAGATCCCTGGTGTCTCTTCCAGAGAAATTCGAAGCCACCATAGCTTCTTTGGAAAATACAAGAGACTTAGCGATATAAAGCTTGCATAATTGTTTAATGCTCTACGGGCACGGGAGCACAAAAGACTGATGAGAAGAAAAGAGTTTGTAGAGGGTGCACTGCAAGCTAAAGTGAAGTCAAATGATGGAGGCAAAGAGAAGAAATGGATTCAGTCTAGAGAAAATGCTAGTGACTCCAAGTTTGTAGCAAAAGAAGGAAATTCTGGTGGGTCTAGCAAATGGAAGATGAACAAAAAGCCTTGTCAATATTGTGGTGGAACTAATCATCATTTTTTTAGATGTTGGAGAAAGCCTAATGCTAGATGCAGAAGATGTCACAAGTTGGGTCACATGGAAGCCATCTGCAAAGAAAAAAATTACCAGCAAGCAGGAAAAGCACATGTTGCAGTGAATGAAACTGAGGAAGAGCACTTGTTTGTATCTTCTTTTTCTGAATCTTTTGTTGGGAATGATGCATGGCTGGTGGATAGTGGATGTACCAATCATATGACTAGCAATTCGAAATTGTTTAGGAGTCTAGACAGGTCAGTCGGGTCCAGAGTGAGAATTGGCAACAGACAGTATATCGAAGTGCAAGGGAAGGGTACAGTGGCTATTGAAGGAAATCATGAGGTGAAGCTGATCAGTGATGTTCTTTTTGTGACAAACATTGACAAGAATATGTTAAGTGTTGGTCAATTGGTTGAGAAGGGCTATAAAGTGAAGTTCGAAGGGAAGAAATGTCTTATTAATAATGCAGATAGCAAAGAAGTGCTAAAAATCCCAATAAGGGACAAGAGTTTCATGTTCAAGCCACAAGAGATGCACCAAATGGCTTTAAAGTGCAAAGAATAAAATGCAAAGCTATGGCATAAAAGACTTGGGCATGTTCATAGGAAGAGCATGTCGTTTATGTAGAGAAATAGCTTGGCAGATGACTTGCCAAGTTTGGAGGAGGAATTTCCACAGTGTAGAACTTGTCTTCTTGGCAAGCAAGCCAGATTTCCTTTCAAAGGAGGAGGTTGGAGAGCATGTGAGAAGCTACAATTAGTCCACACAAATCTATGTGGACCTATGTCTGAGTCTTCTCTCAATGGTAGTAGGTATTTCATTAACTTCACTGATGATATGACTAGGATGAGTTGGATTTATTTTCTGCGGGCCAAGTCTGAAGTTGCCGATGTGTTTGTGAAGTTTAAAGCCTTAGTTGAGAATCATAGTGGGAAGAAAATTAAAATGCTCAGGTCTGATGATGGTTCTGAGGATATTGCTCACAAGTTTAAGTTGAATTGTGAGCAAGCAGTAATTGTGCAGCAGTTCACTGCTCCCTATTCACCTCAACAGAATGGGGTCAGTGAGAGAAAAAACATAAGTATTATGGAGATGGCTAGATGTATGATGCAGGAGAAGAAGTTACCTAAGAAGTTCTGGGCTGAAGCAGCTAATACTGCAGTGTTCCTGCTGAACAGATTGCCCACAAAGGCCTTAGAGAGGTCAACACCTTTTGAAGTCTGGTATGGTGTTACACCTTCTATGAAAAATTTGAAGGTTTTTGGGTGTTTGTGTTACACTCATGTTCCTGAGGTCAAGAGGGACAAGGTGGATAAGAAAGTAGAGCTTGGAATCTTCATTGGGTACAGTCTCCAATCAAAGGCTTATAGAATTTTTCACCCTATGACAGGGAAGGTGATTGTAAGCAGAGATGTTTTTCTAGAGGAAGATGAGTGGAATTGGATGGAAGGAAAGAGTGCAGAGCAGCAATAGTTTGAAAAACAACTTGCAACAGATGTTAAGGTTGATGAAGTTATAGATGGATTGGAAGACAGTGTGGATGATTTACCAGTGAGAGGCACAAGGTTACTTGCTGAAATCTATGAAAGAAGCAATGTGGCAATGCTCGAACCATCTAAATTTGTGGAAGCAAAGGAGGATCAGAGGTGGATTACAGCAATGCAGGAGGAGATTGTAATGATCCAGAAAAACCACACGTGGGAGCTTATTGACAGATCATCTGATAAGAATGTGATTGGGGTTAAGTGGGTGTTTAGAACAAAACTTAATCATAATGGTATCGTCAATAAACACAAAGCTAGACTGGTGGTGAAAGGTTATGCACAAATATGGGGAGTAGACTATTCTGAAACATTTGCTCTTGTTGCACGACTTGATACAATAAGGTTACTGTTAGCTATTGCAGCGAGAGAAGGGGTGGCATATATTTCAGTTAGATATCAAGTCTGCATTTCTGAATGGAGAGCTTGAGGAGGAGATTTGTGTTGAACAACCTGAAGGCTTCAGTATCAAAGGGCAAGAAGAGAGTGTATACAGGTTGAAGAAAGCTCTATATGGACTGAAGTAGGCTCTAAGAGCTTGGTATGGGAAGATAGATCGATATTTGCAAGATATTGGCTTTGTAAAAAGCTTAAGTGAGTTCACTCTTTATGTCAAGAAGGTGAATCAAAGTGTTGTAATTCTGTCACTTTATGTAGATGATCTATTATTGACGGGGAATGATATGGAATTGATAGAGAAGGTGAAGCAAGATCTATTTGCAGTTTTTGAGATGTCGACTTGGGAAAGATGGCTTATTTTTTGGGTTTGGAAGTCAAACGAGGCTTCATATGAGATCTTCATCTGTCAGAAAAAATACATGAAGGAAATTCTAAAGAAGTTTCAGATGGAAGATTGTCGAAGTGTAAGCACTCCTATGGCTGCTAAAGAGAAGCTGCAGAAGGATGATGGAACGTGCAGTAGATGCTTCTATGTATGGAAGATTGTCGAAGTGTAAGCACTTCATGTATCTTACAGCAACCAGACCAGATATTCTATTTGTTGTGAGTGTTTTATCCAGGTTTATGAGTAGTCCTAGTCAGTTACATTTGATTGCAGCAAAAAGGGTATTGAGATATCTCAAAGGAACATTGTTCTTTGGTGTGAAGTTTAAGAAAGGTCAGAAGTTTAATTTACAAGGATTTTCTGATAGTGACTGAGCTGGTTCAGTGGATGACATGAAAAGTATGTCTGGGTATTGTTTCACTCTTGGTTCTGCTTGTTTCTCCTGGTGTTCCAAAAAGCAAGAGATTGTAGCTCAGTCCACAGTAGAGGCTGAGTTTATAGCAGCTACTACAGCTGCAAATCAAGCTTTGTGGCTGAAAAAGATAATGAAGGATCTGTGGTTGAATTATAGTGATTGCATTGAAGTTAATGTGGATAATCATGCTGCTTTAGCAATATCTCAGAATCCAGTTTTTCATGGCAAAACCAAGCATTTCAAAGTCAAATTTTTCTTTCTGCGTGAGGTGCAACAAAGTGGCGAAATTAAGTTGGTCTATTGCAGATCTGAAAATCAGTTTGCAGATATGTTCACAAAACCACTTCAGGCCGGAAGATTTGAGCTGTTAAGAGAGAAAATAGGAATCTGCAGCAGCAACTGATCCAATGAGGAGTTTGTTGGAATTGTTCAGCTGCTGTTTTCCTCTTTTTTTATTAAAAAACAGCCAAGTTCATTTATTTATGCATTTAGTGTTTTTGCTATTTCTTAGGAAGTTAATAGCACGTTTGTGTGCAGTTATGTGTTGCACGTACGTGAGCAGTTTCTACTTTGTATTCAGTTGTTGTACTTGACACAGTTTTTCTTTGCACAAGACGTATGAAGTACCATGTTCTGTTTTTATCCTCTCTCTCTTAAACAACAGAAATTTTTCTGTTTTGATTGTTGTTTTTATGAGCTTGAACAAATACAAGACGAGGATTTTTCCAATAGGATTCTTTAATGTTTTTCCCCTTCGGCGAAACTATGATTTCATAAAGGTTTGACTTTTCAGAGACAAGAAGAAGAGGAAGATAGGGGACGCTATGATGCATGGAAACCAAACAATTCCTAATTGAATATGTTTTCTTAAGAGATACTCGACAACCACACGTGGATTAATGACTTTTGTACTTTGTCATATTAAATCATCATGTTTTAGGAAACATATAGTCTTATATGCCCCTCTCCCCTCGAGCATGCAGTCATTGCACCACGTTCGATCCTTTTCCTCTAATCCAACTCGAATTAGTAAATACTTTGTATTAAAGCAGCACGCACTTCACAACTTGATTTCGCATAACCGCAGTTTGATCACTTTCAACAATATAAGGTGCAAATCTGTGGGATTTCTACACTTCTAATTTCTTGCCAATCTCTCTAGAAAAGAAATAACATGGAGAAGAAGAAAGCGAAGAAACCCGTGAAGCTGCTCGACTTCTTCAAACCTCAAACGTCCTCCGACCACTCACTGCCAACACCATCCGCGGTGTCTTCGTCTTGCATTTCCGATGTTTTCCAACATCAACAATGACGTGAGAATAGTAATCTGTGGCATCCCAAAATTCAAGTCACCCTCTAGAGGAATTAAAGCCAATAATTAGGTAATGAGATTACATATGGTTTATGTTTTAGCCATTAGTTTTCTTAAGGCTATGTGTTATTGTGCTTGTGATCATAAGTTTTTAAATTAGTATTATGGAATAAATTTATGAGGATGATTTATTCTTTGGCCATGTGGAATTTAAAATTTAAAATATATAGAAGAAATTATAAAAAGGGGAAAATTTAATTTTTATTTAGGTTGAGCCTTAGGCCCATTGGCCAAAGCCTTAATGGGCCGAATGGCCGGCCCAACAGAAGCCCATGGAAGGGGGCTGTCACCGGCCCAAAAGGAGGCCCAAGAAGAGGAGGCCCAAGCCCATGCATGGGTCTTGCCAAGTGGCAAGAAGAACTCCCATGCATTGGCCAATTGAGAGGCAACCTAATCATTACAAATGATGAGGAAATGGGGAATAAAAAGGGAAGAGGAGAGAGAGAGGTGGCCGGTTGGGTTACCGTCCAAAGAGAGAGAGAGAGAGAGAGAGAGAGATTGTGCGAGAGAGAAGGAGAGTGAGGCCGAGAGAGGAGAAGCCGAGAGGGAGGAGCTCGCCATCGCACGCCGTCCGTCCGCCCGTTCGCCGCCGTGTGCCGTCGTTCGTGTGGTCTAGAGGCAAGTTGGGAATCTATTTTCTACTCTTGCACCAATGTTTTGCATGTATGGTCGAAATCTAGGTTGTTAGGAGGCATGGGAGTGAAGCAAGTGTGGTTGGTTCTTGAGTTGCATCCTGTTTTCGCATGGACTGTTTGAGTCAGAACCTTGTGAGAGCTTGCATGCATGTTTTTAGTGCGATTTTGACTTTGATCTCTTCATGAAAGTTGTAGCTAACATCTTAAACTACAACATACTAAAATTTGGTGTAAAATGATGGAGAGGTAAAACTCTCATCCTACGGAGATGCTAGATCTGAAATGTTTTCACATGAACTGTTTGAGTCAGAACCTTGTGAGAGCTTGCATGCATGTTTTGAGTTCGATTTTTACTTTGATCTCTCATGAAAGTTGTAGATAACATCTTAAACTAAAACATACTAAAATTTGGTGTAAAATGATGGATATTTGAGGGGTCAAACACTCATTCTACGGAGACATCAGATCTGGAACGATTTCACTGACCTTTCGGTGGATTTGTGGTTGCATGCTATGCTGATTTCTACTAAGAATATCTTTTTTAATTCTTCAGAAAATTGTAGAGAACATCTTGAAGTTTAACATACTCAAATTTGAAGCAAAATGAACAAGTGTAGCCTAGTGAATCAGCTTACTCTTGAGAACCGTAGATCTGGAGACGCGGTACAGGTTACCCGAGACTTCATGGACCCATATGGAGACTTTTCTTTGAAAATATGACTTAGATCTCTTCATGAAAGTTGTAGGAGAAATCTTTAAGTAAAACATATCCAAATTTCAGAGGAAAATAAGAAGTATAAGTGGGTAAAAACTCAGTATTTCGGAGAACCATGCACTGGACGTTTCGGGGTTAGATCCAGAAGTTTCGTGTGACTGTAGAAAATAATATAAAAGTAATTTGGCTTAGAAGTCTTCATGAAAGATCTACCTTAGTGTCTTGGCTATAACCTGGTAAAATTTCATAATTTGTGGAGGTCGTTTGGATATTTTAATAAAATTATTTCGGAAACTGTGCATTCTGATTTCATCCGAAATTACATGCTGTATTTGTGTGAATTATGATTTTGTGTAAAATTCTATTTGGCCATGTGTTTTGCATGAAATCATTTTCCTATTGTCTTTCCTATCACTTGCCTTAATTTTATGATTTTTGAGAATCATATGGATATTTAAATTTAATATTTTCGAAAGTGGGACAAGCTGAAATTTAAATAAATGTCAAAAAGGGCATTACAAATGGATTATTTTAATTGGTACGAATTCCATAAATTTTATGAATAATTGTACCTTGTTGCATGTATGATGAGGTCTTGATGCACGCATTGAGATGCATGTATGAATTCAATGCTGAATATGATTTTGTTTGCCATTACATCATGTGCCATGCTGAATCGAGACCTAAACTGGTGAACATGAGTAATGATAAATGAGAAATCTATTTGTGGCGGATGATAATGCCCTAGGAGTATCAGGATGCCCGGGATGGGGGGTGCCGGAAGCCGGATTGTCCTCGTGAGTTTTCGAGATGCCCGGGAAGTGGGGGTGCCGGAAGCCCTGGAGGTTTGTGCCCAGGGGGATGCCTCGTGATGCCAGTTGGGGTGCGAGATGCCCAGCCAGGGAGTGTAAATGCCGGAAGCCTCGGAGGTTTTTGCCCGAGGGATGCCTCGTGATGCCAGTTGGGATACGAGATGCCCAAAATGTGGGGGTGCCGGATGCCCGGTGGTGTGTGCCAGAGGTTTATCGTGCGATGCCAGATGTGGTGGTCGAATTGAAAGATGAAAGTGAAAATTGAATCATGCATACATGATATGATATGATGATGATCACTTATGACATGATGATATGCATGATGATATGATATGACGATGCCATGATGACGATGACATGTGTATGATAGAATGATATCATGGTGATGGTGATATATGATATGATATGATGATGATATGTCTAGGACATAGTGATGATGGCATATGTATGATATGATGGCAACCTATAATGTGATGATGACATGTGTATGACATGATGATGATAACCTATGACATGACGACATGTATGTGTTATGATTGTGATGAAGATGTATAATGGTATATGCATGGCTTCGAGGTAAGTCTGCTTGGATGCATGATCAACATGTATGATGTTGTGCTTGTATTGCATGTTGCAATGAGTGGTTACTGGATTCTTTTACCTGCTGAGTGGTTGTACTCACCTCTTTGGGGACCAACATTTTAGATTAGCAGCATGCCGCTTCCTGCTGTCACGCATGGTGTTTTCTACGGCCTACCTTCGGACGTAGAGGTCGAGTGCGAGGAGTTTGATTGTCCTTCTGTTCCTGGTCTTACCTATATTCAAGTGCGATGTCTAGTTATGTATGATGTGGGCCTGGCTGGGGGCCTAGTTGTCCGGGATTTTATATCCTTCCATGTTCGACGCAACGGAGCGATGCGTGGGATGCTGCCGCCGCCGCCACTTGATGCACCGGGATGGGTGTGAGTGCCCATGCGTGATGAGTAGGAGCTGGATCTTTTTGGGATAGTTAGCCGACACTGATGATAGGGATTTAGCACGTGAGTTATAGCGGGTCGAGGGTTTCTTTTTGAGGTTTTAGGCCGGGCGTGGCTGAGTCCTGGCTTTTCCTTTTGATGTACCAACCCGAGAAATCACATCTTGAAAATATGTAAATAAAGTGTCATGGCTGTCTTTTATTATGATGTTTAGTGGTGTGCAATTGTATCATGGTTGTTGGAGGGAGAGACGACGATGTTATATTTTACTTCTGCTAATGAGTCGCGCTGGGAACGTTTTAAAAAAAAAATCTATGATTTACGACGCTTCGGATAAGAGATGTAATTAGGTGTAACGTCAGGTGCCTGTGGCAACCCTAGGTGGTTCGAGGTGTCACATAATCGGTACCAAAAAAAAAGAAAAAGATTTATCTCCACATTTTTGTCTTCGAGAAAACCGTCTTTTCTCTATCAAGTGACCGATGACAAAAGCTCCCTGGTGTCACTAAAATCGTAAGGACCAAGTTCATGCGGGCCCCTGTCCCGTCCCCACTTGTCGCGTGCATGTGCCCAACAAGGCATGAACTGCCGATGCACTTCTAATTCGGTGCAATGCTAGATTCTTTGATGTTGTTTTCCTCAGGCTAGCTGTGTCATGAGTTTACGTTCAAGTGAGTTGTTTATTTATAGACACTTTGGATTTAGGCTTAAATTTAGGTGTGGGAAACACCCGAGCGTGTGAACGATTGTAAATTATGATTCTTTGATTGTATGGATTATTTGCTGATGACTCTCTCCGCGGACGTAGGTACCGATACTCGGACCGAACCACGTAAATTTTTGGTATCATTATTTATCGTTTATTTCTCTGGTGATTTTGCGTTGACGTAAATTGCAAGATCCTGTCGTTTTCCCGTATTATATTCCAACAATTGATATCAGAGCTTGGAATCGGATTTCTTGATTGTGATTAAGAGCTTTTGCTTGTCTGATTATTATCTGGAAATTTGCAATTACGTCGAGAGGAAATCTGAAATTGAAAAGTTTAACGAGGGATGAATAACTTTGGGTTATGAAGTATCAAGATGAGGGCGTTATTGACTACCCAAGGTTTGGCTAAGGCACTAGATGGCGAAGATGAGTTGCCGATTATAATGAAAGTCTCGAGAGAGGGTAAAGCTAATGGAAACAGCAAAGAACACAATCCTGTTAATCGATCTCCATCATCTGCTACCGAGTGAAAGACTCCTGAAGAAATATGGTTAGGGAGACCTGTTGATTACTTCAGATTACGTATATATGGATGTCCTGCGTATGCTCATGCGAGTGATGGTAAGCTTGAGCTGAGGGTGAAGAAGTGCATATTTCTGGATTATGCACACTGGGTGAAAAACTATCGGTTGTAGTGCACCGATCCCAAATCACCCAATTTTCCAACCAATAGAGATGTGATCTTCGATGAGACTGCAATGCTTCAATAGAGGAGTTCTAAGACACAACCAACAGAATAGACAGACCATGGTGTCATTATTGAGGTGGAGCTTCAGGTGGAGACTCCGGAGACCTCGATGGTAACAGAAGTTGAGACTGCAGATGAAGCCGCAGTTCCCGAAGTCGGTGATAGTGAAAAACCAACAAAGCCACAGCACACTATAGGCGCAAATAGTCAGAGAAAGGAAAATAAATCACCGGTATGTTACGGTTATACAGATATTGCTAATGCATTAACTGTAGGTGATGGGGTGGAGACAGATGAGCCTTCGTCTTACTCCGAGGCGATGGTTAGTTCGGAGTCATCGCAGTGGCTAGAAGGTATGAGTAAAGAGATGAAATTGCTCCATTGGAATCAGACATGGAAGCTGGTCAAAGTACCTAAGAACCAAAAGATTGTCGGAAGTAAAGGGTTTCCAAACGGAAAGAGGGCATTCTCGGTGTCGAGGCAGCGAGGTATAACGTGAGACTTGTGGCGAAGGGATATACACAGCATGAAGGCATTGACTACAATGAGGTGTTCACTCATGTGGTAAGACATACTTCTATTCATAATTTACTTGCTTTAGTTGCTTCGCGGGATCGCGAGTCAAAGCAGCTAGATGTAAAAACTGTGTTTCTTCACGATGAGTTGGAGGAGCAGATTTACATGAGGAAGCCGAGAGGATTTGCTATTCCGGGTAAGGAAGATCATGTTTGCTTATTGAAAAAATATTTGTATGGGCTGAAATAATATCCTAGGCAATGGTATAAACGTTATGATGCTTTCATAGCTCGTCAAGACTACTCGAAAAGTCAGATGGATAGTTGCGTTTAGTTTAGGAGATTGAAGAATGGTTCTTTTATTTATCTACTTTTATATGTTCATGATATACTGATAGCAGCTAAGAATATGTCCGATATTGATGTGCTGAAGAGGCAGTTAAATGCAGAATTTGACATGAAAGATTTAGGTGCAGCAAAGAAAATATTTGGTATGGAGATTTTGTGTAACAAGACTACATGAGTTTTACGTATATCTCAGAAGAAATATATTGAAAATATTATGGCCTGCTTTAACATGTAATCAGCGAAATCTATAAGTACACCATTAGCGAAGCACTTTAAATTTTCAGATAAATTATCACCGCGAACTAAGGAGGAGAATGAGCATATGTCTCGTGTTCATTATTCTAGTGTCGTGGGTAGTCTTATGTATGCTACAGTGTGTATTAGGCCTGATACTTCACAAGTTGTGAATGTGGTTGTCACGCCCCGATCCTCGGGCATACACACATCATTCTCTCTTGGTCGATTATTTCAATATGCGATACCCCAGGACTATGTATCGCCGACCCTTTTTTTTTTTTTCTTATTAAGCACATGCGGAAGCAGTTATAATCCCTAGACAATAAATCAATGGGATAGAAAAGCAGGGGCATATTTTTCATATTGAAACTTATAACCATACTTTTATACAAAACACAAACCAGAGTACTTCACAACTTTTTACTCTATCTCTATTCACATCAAAATGGAGATCTCAAAAGAAGATAGAATCTCAGCACATCCAGGGTGTACTTAAGATCTCTCTCGGTATTATCTTCTTCTTCCAAAAATCCTTCTTCTTAGGTTTCACCTCAGAGTACTCCTTCTCATATTCCTCCTCAGCTCCTCAATAGGGGTCCTGAAATGATTTCCTCAAACCGGGATAAGACTACGTCTAAGCAAGTTCTACCCCCACTAAGACTCAATTAGGGAACCAATACACTACTCGGCTATCTATGCACAACATGAGTCGGAGGTCTTACCTTGGCCTCAGATTCTACCTGCATATTAGCACAGTTCAAATAGACACCCAAGCAATCACATCACTAATCGAAGCATCGATCAAATTCACCCAGTCGATTACACGTCAACAAGACCACTCACGGTCATTTCCATTCAATCAAGCAATTCACAACATCAGATCAAAACAATTATCAATCGACTTAGTCGATTACATGTCAACGATGACCCTTCCCCGGCCAATTCAGTTCAATCAGTCAATCCATGACAAACAAATCAAATCATATCCGTGATTCCATCTATACTCGATAATTAATCTCAACATACCAATTTAACATTCCCACTCAAATATAGGCTCAATGTGCTAGAGGTAACCTCAACACAAAGTCTCGTCATCATGCGGTACTTAGTCCTTGCCCACAAATAACAATAGTATAAGGCGCTAGAGGTAACTCACACGAAGTCTCGCTATCGTGCAGTACTTAGTCCTTCACTACAAAAGTAATAGTATAAGGCACTAGAGGTATCTCACACGAGACGTAGCACTTAGCCCTTTCACTATGCATTACAATACTGCAAGGCGCTAGAGGTAATTCCCATGCGACTCAGGTTGCCATGTAATACTTAGCCCTTGACTACAATAAGCAATGGTATAAGGCGCTAGAGGTAACTCACACGAAGTCTTCTACTTGTGTAGTACTTAGTCATTTACCTGCTCACGATCCATTGGTTTGCCTCAACACAACACACATCACATCAACTTCCAATAATCATCTTGCTTCAACTATAAGCCAACACACGATTAATCTCTCACGGCCCAATGACATTGTGCCTCGAACTTAACTTCCTCAATTAAAGTAATGTCTTGGCCTTATTTCTTCGTATTAAAAATACCGATAAAATATCGTGCGTGGGCACACGGCTGGCTTAGCCAAAAATCTAATATTTTCCTTTTCATAACTCCACATTTTCTATAGTCCGCTCAAATAGTTTTGACATTATCAACCGATGACCGATTATTTTTCAATTAATAACTAATGATTTTCCAATTAAAGAATAATTTCCATCCTTCGCAAATAATTCCATTCAACACAAAATAAAGCTCTATTAGATAAACGGACTTCACCACGACGATCATCACGAAATTTCGATCGTCGGCTAACTCAACCTTAATTTCCGAAAAATAAATAAATAATTAATTAATTTCAAAATTTAATAATTAATTACAATAAATCCAATTTAGCTCAAATTGGCGCTCAGTTAAATAAATGGACTTCACCACAATCATCGGCATAAAAATTCGGCCACGGGCCATCCCACTTGAATTTTTAGAAAATAAATAAATAATTAATTAATTAATTTCGAAAAATAATATTTAAATGCCAAAAATTCCACTTAGGCCCGAATTATCAAATTGAAGCCCGATTAGGGTCGGGAAAAATCCCGGGCTACCCTCAATAAATAGTAGACCATGTCTACTTGCTAAATACACATTCAATTTGTCTAATTTGCATCACAATTGACTAATAAAAACTACTCTAACAACCTAAACCTAATTAAATAAAACTAAACAACCAATAAGTGTCATTAGCTCACTAAGCAAGGATTAGTGAGATTACTCACCGGAATCACGCGCAAATCGGATCAATCTGACGGGGATGGCGCAAGGAACGAAAAACCCCAAAGCACGGCTCCGGTTCGAGGCCTGGAAACGGCCCAAAAGCGCGCCCGAAGTTGTTGGAAACCCACTCGGTGGGTTGCTGGTCTTGGCTGGAAAAGCCAACAAAACAGCAACAAACAACTCCGGTAAGGGCGGCAAGGCTCGGGGGAAGGTAGGTGGCGGTGCAGTGGGGTCACACGGTGGTTTCGGCGGCTTGCTCGGCCGCTCACGGTGGCTGGTCGGTCTCTCCAACGGACGGACAGAGGCGGGTCGCACAAGAAGGGAAGGCGGGCGGGGAGGCGCGGCAGCACGCGGCGTCGCGCGGGCGGCGGTGCAGCAGCTCCAGTGCGACGGCGTCCGAGCGGCTGGCTGTTATTCGCTGCTTCGATCCGTTTCTGTCTTCGCACAAACCAGAAAGGAAGAGAAGGAGGGCGGCAAAGGCTAAGGGCGTGAGGGAGAAGCGGAGATAGACGGCGAGCGGTGGCCGCGCCGGTGGCGAAGCGCGAGCAGCTCCTGTCTTCGTGCGGTTTCTGCTTCTGTCTTCTGTTCGAACAGAGAGGGGGAGGGGAAAGAGGGTCAGTTTCGTGAGAGAGATGAGGGAAGAAGAGAGAGAGAGAGAGAGAGAGAGAGAGAGGATAAGTGTTTGAAAAGTCAAAGAAAGGAAAAGAGGAAGCAAAGTGGAAGCCAGCTAGCATTCGGTGGAGGAGGGGAGCAATTCGCACGAGGGAAAAGAAAAAGAGAGAGAGAAAAAGGGAGAGAAAAGAAGAGAGAGGGAAAGAGAGAAAAAGAAAGGGAGAGAAAAAAAGAAAATAAAAAGTAATCAAATAGTAAAAATCCTACTATTTAAATTACTTCTATTATTTTCCCTTTCTCTTTTAATTTCTTCCGATCTTCAATTTTTCCTCCGATAATTTCTTTCCGAAATTTGGGACTCGTCAATATTTTGACGGACGATGAGACAGGATCCTAAAAATGAATTGTGACACGCTCGAATATTCGATTCCCGAAATCGAATTCAATTTCCTGGTTATAATCGATCAGACGCGATTTTAGTCCAATCCAACCAATTAGGTAGCTTTTAGGGATTTTATCGCGGATACATCCCTTAACGGCTTCACCCAATAGGTTAGTTAACTCATGAGTGATCAGCTTAGAGAGATTGGACCGTAGGCACGTTGACGAAATGCCAATTTCACTTTATCGAAACGGGGTCAAATTTCAGGATGTCACAACTCTTCCCCTCTTATAAAAATTTCGTCCTCGAAATTTAAACCATTTCACACTTTGATCAAAAGGTGAGGGTACCACTTTCTCATCAACTCTTTAGTCTCCCATGATGCTCCTTCAGTACCGTAGTGTTGCTAGACCACTTTGACCAACATAATGGTCTTGGTACGCAAAACTTGCTCTTTGCGGTCGACAATCTGAGTCGGGCTTTCAACGTATGACACACGGTCATCCACATCCAATTCCTCGAAATTGAGCACGTGGGTCAGGTCAGGCTCGTACTTCCTTAACATCGACACGTGAAAGACGTCATGCACTTGCGCCAATCTTGGCAGCAACGCAAGACGATACGCTAGGTTTCCGATTCTTTCAAAAATCTCAAACGGACCTACATACCTCAGACTCAGCTTGCCTTTCTTACCAAAGCACGAAGTTCCCCTCATTGGTGGCACTTTAAAAAAAAAAACGTGATCACCAACTTGAAATTCCAAAGACCTTCGATGCTTATCTACATAACTTTTCTGCCTACTCTGCGCTATCTTTAATCTGTCTCTGATCACTGCCACAGCATCTACTGATTGCTGAATCAACTCTAGGCATGCTATCTTCCTTTCTCCGACTTCATCCCAACATACTAAAGTTCTACATGCTCTGCCATATAACGCTTCAAATGGGGCTATCTTGATACTCTGCTGGTAACTGTTGTTGTAAGCGAATTCCATCAGATAAAGCTGATCTTCCCAACTTCCTTTTAAGTCTATTACACACGCTCTCAGCATGTTTTCAAGAGTCTGAATTGTCCTTTCAGACCGGCCATCCGTCTGAGGATGATACGTCGTACTGAACTGAAGCTTTGTACTTAAAGCATTCTGCAAGCTCTTCCAAAAAGCAGCAGTAGACCTCGGGTCTCTATCAGATGTTATCGTAACCGACACTCCATGCATACGAACTACTTGACGCACATACAGGTCTACGTGCCTATCAAGACTGAGGTCCTTTCGAACTGCAATGAAGTGAGCCGACTTTGTCAGCCTGCCGACCACTACCCAAATTGAATCATTCCCCTTTGACTCCTTAGTAGTCCAGTCACGAAATCCATCGTGATATGTTCTCATTTCCACTCTGGGATCGCAAGAGGTTGCAAAAGTCCTCCCAGCTTGTAATGTTGGGCTTTTACTTGCTGACAAGTCAAATACTTGGCGACATACTTGGCGATGTCCGCCTTCATACCTTACCACCAATAATGTTGACACAAGTTCTAATACATCTTGGTGTTTCCAAGATGAAAATTGTAATTGCTACAATATGCTTCAGATAAAACATCCTCTTTATGCTCTACATCGTTAGGTACAACTAAACGTCCACGAAACCTTAGTGTCTCATCATCAGAAATCTGAAAGTCAGCTTTTCTTTAAGCTCTTGGAAATTACACTTGCACTGATCCGTCCACACGAACTTTTCTTCCCCTTTCAGGAATCAAGTTGTTAACGCTGAGAACCCTTCCATGAACCTTTTGTTATACCCTGCTAAACCCAGAAAAATTTTGATCTTTGATACTGTTGTCAATCTTGGTCCACTGATAACTGATTCCGTCTTGACCGAGTTCATGGAAATTCCTTCACCATTCTCAGACATCTCTTGTGCTCTTTAGCATTCCTCGAATACACCGGAATATCATTACACGACATGATCACAACTAACCTAGATATTCCTTGCACACTCAGTTTGCCAAATCCATGACAGTAGCTAGAGTATTTACCAGGCCAAACGATCTCACAATGCTCTCGTAAAGACCTTGTCAAGTACGAACAGCTATCTTTCGTATAACCTCCTTACCGGTTCGTAATTGACGACATCTTGTTCTCAAGTTGATCCTTGAAAACATCGACACTCTTGATGTCAAGTCACCCAATTCGCCGATCTTATACAATGGACGTTTGTCCTTGATCGTCACCTAATTGAGTTGACGACGGTCGATGCATACTTGCTACAACCCATCTTTTTTTTTTTCTTTTTTTTTACAATCAAAATTGACGTTTCCCCAAAGTGATGCATTGATATGCATGAATTCCTCATTCATCAATCTTCACATTTGCATCTTCAGTTCTACCAGTTCAGACAACAACAGCTGGTAAGAAGCCTTCAAAGAGTAGCTCTATCTTGGTGCTAGCTCGATCGCACTTTCTATCTCTTTCTCTGACGGCGGTCTAACAGTTCTTGTGACAACACATCTAGAAGTTCTTAGACCACTGAGATGTCCTCCATCTTTAGTTCTTCAATCTGTCATACCCAAGACAATCGCCAAGCAACCTTGGCAATCTCCGTCTAACAAACAAGTTGCCTCCAGCCAATGAGATTAATGAAATCGAAGATTCTTGTCGACTCCCAATAACCTCGACACTTTCACATGTTAATAGACTAAATTTGGATTACTCAATGACCATGATTCATTATCACAAGATGTTCCATAAGCCCACACTATTCATGTGGCATCAAATTCACACCTCAACAACTAATCAAGCACAACTATTGCTAATGATTTCCCCACTGTCACTTTACTTCAACAATTTAAGTTCTACCAATTCAACACAAAACTCTGCTACGTTACTCTGATAAGATCACCTCTAACACATTCTTTCTTTGATCGGTGCAAGATCAATTCTACTCTCGTTCCTTTCGTCATCCTAATGGCGTTCTGGCCGCGGTAGCGATGTCTATGCTACCTTAGACTTCCACTAACAATCCTTCGCCTAATGGCCATGCCAGTCATCATCACAACATGTTTTAGTCATACTCGGACACTAGATTTATCCATGCTTCCTTCTACAATTCTGACACCTATCAGGTGAGTCTTCTATCTCCTGCCAAGTGACAGCACACATCAGTCTGCTAGGACCACTCCCGACCAGATATCCCTGTTGGCTATACTCCAAATAATTTCGCGTCCTAAGAAGGACATAAGACTGATCTTCATTATCACGTCCGGAACAACTTGATCTATTTGACTCGGTGCTGACTTGACTACCCCACCATTCCTCGCGAGTGGAATAGAATACTTTTCTCTCGACCTCGGTCTTTTCCCTGACCGATTTCCATTTCTACCTGAACTAGATCTATACCTCGGCTCGAATGCAATGACTCGCTCCCATATCACATCTCCACTCGGATCTCAGCAGATGTGGCAACAAAGGCGGTTGCAACACTGACAGCAATTCAATCCTAAGCCTCCTGGCTCATCCAATTCCCAAGGAACACTAGCATCAAAACGATCCTATCGAACTTAGGATCATTCAACGCTGCTACTCTAGTACCAACCTGCAGTGGTACTCTTACACTCGAGCTGGCCAGAGCCGACACTCTGCCACAACCACCTCGGGTACCGACCTTTGTCAGTACATTATCCCAAGTCATAGAGGACATTACCCTCTTACTAGGAGTTCTCAACTCCTGCTCGCTCATGGTTCAGTCTTTACACTGAAACCCGTCTTCCACATCCACGCTGGATTAGAAGATGAGCGATCCACACACGACAAACAATTCTAGCATTCAGCTAACACAGACATGCACCAGCATGAATTTAAAGGCCTTTCCTACAAACTATCCCATGGTCATCGCTTCTTATCACTCCAATACCTAACCATTGCTCTAATACCACAAAAAGGGGATGTCACGCCCCGATCCTCGGGCACGCACACATCCTTCTCTCTTGGTCGATTCTTTCAATATGCGATACCCCAGGACTATGTATCGCTGACCCTTTTTTTTTTCTTAAGCACATGCGGGAGCGATTATAATCCCCGAGACAATAAATCAATGGGATAGAAAAAGCGAGGGCATATTTTTCATATTGAAACTTATAACCATACTTTTATACAAAACACAAACCAGAAGTACTTCACAACTTTTTACTCTATCTCTATTCACATCAAAATGGAGATCTCAAAAGAAGATAGAATCTCAGCACATCCAGGGCGTACTTAAGATCTCTCTCGGTATTATCTTCTTCTTCCAAAAATCGTTCTTCTTAGGTTTCACCTCAGAGTAATCCTTCTCAGATTCCTCATCAGCTCCTCAATAGGGGTCCTGAAATGATTTCCCCAAACCGAGATGAGACTACGTCTCAACGAGTTCTACCCCACTAAGACTCAATTAGGGAACCAATACACTATCGGCTGTCTATGCACAACATGAGTCGGAAGTCTTACCTTGGCCTAAGATTCCACCTGCATATTAGCACAATTCAAATAGACACCCAAGCAATCACATCACTGATCAAAGCATCGATCAAATCGACCCAGTCGATTACACGTCAACAAGACCACTCACGGTCATTTCCATTCAATCAAGCAATTCACAACATCATATCAAAACAATGATCAATCGACCTAGTGGATTAGATGTCAACGATGATCCTTCCCCGACCAATTCAGTTCAATTAGTCAATCCATGACAAACAAATCAAATCATATCTGTGATTCCATCTATACTCGATAATTAATCTCAACATACCAATTCAACATTCCCACTCAAATATAGGCTCAATGCGCTAGAGGTAACCTCAACACAAAGTCTCGTCATCATACGGTAGTTAGTCCTTGCCCACAAATAACAATAGTATAAGGCGCTAGAGGTAACTCACACGAAGTCTCGCTATCGTGCAGTACTTAGTCCTTCACTACAAAAGTAATAGTATAAGGCGCTAGAGGTAACTCACACGAGACGTAGCACTTAGCCCTTTCACTATGCATTACAATACTGCAAGGCGCTAGAGGTAATTCCCATGCAGCTCAGGTCGCCATGTAATACTTAGCCCTTGACTACAATAAGCAATGGTATAAGGCACTAGAGGTAACTCACATGAAGTCTTCTACTTGTGTAGTACTTAGTCCTTTACCTGCTCACGATCCATTGGTTTCCCTCAACACAACACACATCACATCAACTTCCAATAATCATCTTGCTTCAACTATAATCCAACACACGATTAATTTCTCACGGCCCAATGACATTGTGCCTCGCACTTAACTTCCTCAATTAAAGTAATGTCTTGGCCTTATTTCTTCGTATTAAAAATACCTGATAAAATATCGTGCGTGGGCACACGGCTGGCCTTAGCCAAAATCTAATATTTTCCTTTTCATAACTCCCACATTTTCTACAGTCCGCTCAAATAGTTTTGACATTATCAACCGATGCCCGGTTATTTTTCAATTAATAACTAATGATTTTCCAATTAAAGAATAATTTCCATCATTCGCAAATAATTCAATTCAACACAAAATAAAGCTCTATTAAATAAACGGACTTCACCACAATGATCATCACGAAATTTCAATCGTCGGCTAACCCAACCTTAATTTCCGAAAAATAAATAAATAAATAATTAATTAATTTCGAAAATTAATAATTAATTACAATAAATCCAATTTAGCTCAAAATAAAACCTAATTAAATAAACGGGCTACACCACGATCATCAGCATAAAAATTCGGCCACTAGCCATCCAAGTGAATTTTCGGAAATTAATTAATTAATTAATTAATTCCGAAAATTAATAATTAATTACAATAAATCCAATTTAGCTCAAATTGGTGCTCAGTTAAATAAACGGACTTCACCACAATCATCAGCATAAAAATTCGGCCATGAGCCATCCCACTTGAATTTTCGGAAAATAAATAATTAATTAATTAATTAATTTCGAAAAACAATATTTAGATGCCAAAAATTCCACTTAGGCCCGAATTATCAAATTAAAGCCCGATTAGGATCGGGAAAAATCCCGCTACCCTCGATAAATAGTAGAACACGTCTACTTGCTAAATACACATTCAATTTGTCTAATTTGCATCACAATTGACTAATAAACACTAATCTAACAACCTAAACCAAATTAAACAAAACTAAACAACCAATAAGTGTCATTAGCTTACTAAGCAAGGATTAGTGAGATTATTCACCGGAATCGCGCGCAAATCGGATCAATCTGACGGGGACGGCGCAAGGAACGAAAAACCCCGAAACACGGCTCCGATTCGGGGCCCGGAAACGGCCCAAAAGCGGGCCCGAAGTTGCTGGAAACCCACTCGGTGGGTTGCTGGTCTTGGCTGGAAAAGCCAACAAAACAGCAGCAAACAACTCCGGTAAGGGCGGCAAGGCTCGGGGGAAGGTAGGTGGTGGTCTGGTGGGGTCGCACAGTGGTTTCGACGGCTTGCTCAGCCGCTCACGGTGGCTGGTCAGTCTCTCCAACGGACGGACAGGAGCTGGGTCGCACAGCAGGGACGGCAGGTGCAGGAAGGAGGCGGCGGAGCACGCGGCGTCGTGCGGGCGGCGGTGCAGCAGCTCCGGTGCGACGGCGTCCGAGCGGCTGGCTGCTATTCGCTGCTTCGCTCTGTTTCTATCTTCGCAAAAACCAGAAAGGAAGAGAAGGAGGGCAGCGAAGGCTGAGGGGGTGAGGGAGAAGCGGAGATGGACGGCGAGCGGTGGCTGCGCGGGTGGCGGAGCGCGAGCGGCTCCTGTCTTCGTGCGGTTTCTGCTTCTGTCTTCTGTTCGAACAGAGAGGGGAAGGGGAAAGAGGGTTGGTTCCGTGAGAGAAGAGAGAGAGAGCATAAGTGTTTGAAAAGTCAAAGAAAGGAAAAGAGGAAGCAAAGTGGAAGCCAGCTAGCATTCGGTGGAGGAGGGGAGCAATTCGCACAAGGGAAAAGAAAAAGAGAGAGAGAGGAAAAGGGAGAGAAAAGAAGAGAGAGAAAAAGAAAGGGAGAGAAAAAAAGAAAATAAAAAGTAATCAAATAGTAAAAATCCTACTATTCAAATTACTTCTATTATTTTCCCTTTCTCTTTTTAATTTCTTCCGATCTTCAATTTTTCCTCCGATAATTTCTTTCTCGAAATTTCGGACTTGTCAATAATTTGACGGACGATGAGACATGATCCTAAAAATGAATTATGACACGTTCGAATATTCGATTTCCAAAATCGAATTCAATTTCCTAGTTATAATCAATTGTCGCGACCAATTTTTTCGGGGTGGGGGTCACCATGATTTGGCTAATGGATTGTTAAGCCAGAACAGACTTAACTCGCTCTCCCAAGCCCATACCAATTCGCCCGACTTAAGTTTGAATTGTTAACATGCAATTGAATTTTTAACTAGGAGTGGCCACTAATCTATTTTTGGTGGGTCGATTAGAAACCCTAGTAAAGTAACGGGGGAGATTTACTTTACTTCTACGAACCAGAGACTATGGGTACAGGGACTTGTTTACGCTAGAATTCTCTAACGCTCTTTCGGTACCTTTCTTTTTATTTTGACAAATGTTTGGCAAGCAATTTGGATTGATTTTAAATCTATTTCCCTAACATGTGAGGTGTTCATGTAGGTGCGCAAACCACCAATTTAACACCCAAGAAAGCAATTAAATAATGTAGGACTTACCTCAAAGCAACGAAAAGCATCTGCAGTGTTAAATTAAAATCCACATCAATAACCCTAGATATGGTTTCTAATTAACACGCATTTTTTTGTTTTCACTTAGTTAATGAGAATCATGCTTTATGCAATGCATGCTACTAATTTAACATAAAATGATATGACATGGCAATATGTCCTAGACTATATGACATAAATAAGTATGCAATCTATTATAAAGAAATGTAATAATTATTTATGCAATTTCAATTAATCCAAATGACTTAATTCTAATGACGTGCAATGCAATGCAATGACGTACAAAATTATTTCAGTTGAAATGACATGCGGCATACAATTTAATATGCGAACTATATGTCACGCGGCATTTATTAAATGACCTAATCTAAAGATGGACAATTTCTAATTAGAAATAAACCTAACAATAATCACTAAATGACGTGCATTTCATGGACCTAATTCTGTATGACGTGCACATGATTTTTCTATTCTAAAAATGCAATCTGTCCTAGAAATTGCAACTAATTTATCCTAAGACAAATTTTATTTTTTTATGAAATGCAAAACATAACTATCTAGATTAAAATTCTATCTAGCTTATATTAGGGATTGGGTTAGACTAAATCCTAACTTAAACTAAGATACTGTCTTAACCTAGCAAGCTCTAACCTAAGATGCAAAAATCAATCTAAACTTAATATGCAATTTTATCCTAATATGTCATGACGTGCCAAGGATGCCTTAATTCTACATGACGTATGCATGATGATTTTTGTTTTTTTGTGTTTTTATATTAATTTCGAAATTAAAACTAATACATAATTAATATGCAATTCAAATAAAAAACTAACAACCTAAATGAATGCACTTTCTTTTTTTGGATTTTTTATTTAAAAATTCATGATAAGATTGCAATCTTAAATATGCAAGATAACAACAAACCTAATCCTAATTAAGATTTTTTGATTTTTTTATTTTACGAAAATAAGATTTGACTCAACCAACTTGACGATAGCAAATCAAATAAGATAAGATTGATATCCAAAAATTGGCGAACCATATCTCGCGCATAAGATCGGGTTGACCAATTTTAAAATTAAATCGCGAATCGAATTTCGGGCTTTAGATTGAATTGTCGATTTTTATAAGGGATTGCGAGTCGGATTTCGGGCGCGAAAATCAGACTATCAATCCCTAGCTTGAGGGACTTTTTCATGTCGGAATATCAATCATACATTTAAGGAACAAGTCTACTAAAAAACTATAAAGGAAAAATAATAAAGACTTCAAAAAAAGATAAATAAATAAATAAACTACCTAATTTTCCTTTTTTCTTTTATTTTCCCACAAAGCTTGCTCGTGCAAGGCTGGTCACTGAAGCAGTGGATCGGGAAGCTGGTTGATTAGTCCGGCAAGGGCAGTGGCTGTGGTGGTGGGTCACCGTCAACGGAGGTCACGGTGGTTGGAGCTCCGGCGAAGGGACTCGGTGGCTGGTGGACGCAGCTACAGCAACTGGTCACGGGTCAAGCGGGACAGGGGCGGCACGGGCGAAGCAATCGGCGTTCGGGCACCGGCGAGAGGGTGAGCAACGGTGTCGGGCAGCAGCTCCGGAGCGGCAGATCGGGGACGGAAATCGGTTGAGGCGCGGTGGGCTTCGTCGGTCTGGTGGAGCGGATCGGCGAGGCAGCAGCAATTTCGTGGGGGGTACGGCGAACCGGCTCGGGATCTGCTGGGTCGCGGGTTGCAGACGAGTCGTAGCGTCGGATGGCGGAGGGTTGCAGGACGCGGCGGTGCAGCGGCCGCTCTGGACCTGCTGGCGTCGCGGTTTGCTCGCGGAGGAGGTGCGGCGGGGCGACGTCGGACCGTCGTGGGTCGGTGCCAGGGTGCAGGCGAATCACCGGCTAAGGCATGGCTGTGTTGCTGCTCGGAGGCCGGCGTTCGGATCTGGACCTGCTGTCGTCAGGGGCCGCGAGCAGCGAGCGAGGAAGGCTGGGTCGCGGCTATTGGCGTCGGACGAAGCGAGCTGTCGGAGCGGGGCTCAGGCGCGGCGGGCTTCGTGGCTGCGAGTGGAGGGCAAAGCAGAGCCGGCGAGCGTGAGGGAGACGATGAACAGTAAACGTCCCCTCACCTCTGCCTTTTTACCTTCTACCTTTTCCCCTCTCTATCTCTCTCTCTCTGTTGTCACTGTTCCTGCTGCACTTTTTCACTTCTTTTTTTTAGCCTTCGACGAAGAGAATCCCAGAAGAAGCCCCCCCTACCGAAGGAAAAGAAGAGTTTTCTTTTGTGCTTCTATTTTCTCCCCAGGAACAAAACGCAAGAAGCCGCCCCAAAAGCCTTCCCCTTTTGACCTCTTCGTACGCATCCTTTTATAGGCGAAACAAAACATGATCTTTTTTGTTAATATTTTCATCTCACGAATATCGCTTATAACCTCTTGATCACAAAAATCCTTATCTCAAAAATATTCTCCGCCAATTTCATCATCTATTGATAAAGATAAGATTACAATGCGATTTTTTTAATTTCCAAAAATCATTATAATATCGCATCAAATCTTAAATTTTCACAAGATAATTAATTAAACAACAACGGGCTTTTTGGTTAATTTTCTCCATTCGTGGGCCTAGCCCAGCCTACTAATTTAAAACCCAAAACCACTAATTCGACCCATCCGCCATCGGTCCAAGAATAAATGTAAAACAAATGCAAATTAAAAACAAATGCATCTAAATCTATATGCTATGCAATTAATATTTTTTTAGAGGTTAAAATTAATCCATAATTTCTTAATGCGACAGATTACTAAACAGGTAGCCAAAATTTAGGTGTCAACATCGATCAGACGCAATTTTAATCCAATCCAACCAATTATGTAGCTTTTAGGGATTTTACCGTGAATACATCCTTTAACAGCTTCACCAAATAGGTTAGTTAACTCATGAGTGATCAGCTCAGAGAGATTGGACCGTAGGCACGTTGACGAAATACCTATTTCACTTTATCGAAGTTGGGTCAAATTTCAGGATGTCACAGTGGTTATTCACTATATGAAGCGTCTTTGTAAATATCATTGGGAAGCTGTGAAGTGGATCTTTAGATATTTGAAATGGACAACATATGTGGATATAGTGTACCAGAGGAACAACAATGGTAGTGAGACTAGTGATTTTGTGGATTTGAATCACGCTGGTGACTTGGATGATCTCAAGTCTTTAGCAGGGTACATGTTTGGCTAGCAGGTGGTGCAGTTGGTTGGAAAGCGTGCTTACAAGATCACATTGCCTTGTCTTTGAGGGAGGTAGAGTACATGTCACTAACCTTTGTAGCGAAAGATGCGATATAATTACAAAGTTTGCTCTCGAACTTTGGGTTAGAATAGAAAAGTGTGGATATATACTGTGATAACCAAGGTGAAATATATTTGGCGTATAATCCAGTTTATCACAATCGAACGAAACATGTCAACAGGTACCACTTCATTCGAGATGTCTTAGCTAAAGATAATAAAAAGATTGCTATAGCATATAACCCGACAAACATGATTACTAAATTTGTTCATTTGACGAGCTTGAGCTCTATTGGTGTCTATGGAAAGTGAGCACTCGTCGAGGCGATAGGAGAGCGGCATCGATGATAAGCATTATAACTTGGCTTTAAACATTGACTTAAAATGGAAAATTGTTAAATGAATATCTCGAATTTGAATTTGGATAACGATTTATTAAATCGAATTTTGTTGAGGAAGATTTTCCCACGAAGATTTAAAATCTAATGACGAAGTCTTTTTTCTTATTGTACTTTCTTTCGGACGTGCAAAATAAGCGAGGAAACAAAAGAAGAAAGTTAACTTATCACTATAAGACAAAAGAGGAAATAAAATAAAAGATAAAATAAGGATTTCTTTCTTCTGAAAAGGACTTGTTCATGTTGAAAACTAAAGTGTGGGCTCAGGTCAGGTTGTTGACCTTGGGCACGCACACATGTAAAAGGCGCATACTTTTAGCTGGACAAAAAAAAGAGAGAGACGTAGAGCCCTATGAAGAAGAAGAAACGGCACGTCTAGAGAACGCCGCTTGAGAGAGGAGCCATCGCACACCAGCCACGCAATCAAGAAAAGGAGAACATTAAGCACTATGTACGTGAAAAGAAAAATATATATACGGGAGTTCTTCTTTTCGGCATACACAGAGTGTTTCGGTTGAGTTTGAACATTTGGTGATTTTGTGACGCGAGTTTACGCCCAAGTGAGTTGTTTATTTATAAACACTTTGGGTTTGAGCTTAAATTTAAGTGTGGAAATATTGGAACGCGCTGAACGATCAAACTCGATTTTCCGATTATTATGAATTATTTGCTACCGACTCTCTCGCGCGGATGTAGATCGATACTGCATCGAACCACGTAAATTTCCGGTGTTCTTATTGTAAACTCTGATTTTCCGATTATGATGAATGAAGTGATCACAATATCCCGTTAGATACCATTCACAAAGACAATTTCTAACTCAACTTTATGCACATATTTTAGGTTGATTATAGAGAAGATTAAATCAACACAGCAAATGGACAGCATCACTTATAATTAAGAACCACACCTTAAATTGGTCCTATGAATTTTTTCATGTCAATCTGAAGACCTAACCAATATCGAAACCCCAGTTTCAGTGTCTGATAAAACATTTGCTTTGATACGGTACTACGCACCAAGACCAATATGCCCTATCATGTTCAATATTTCACTATAGTGTCAAAACCATACAAAATGACACATGAAATCACCTGGGCACAATTGACTGCATAGTATGCTTCAGAATACGAAAATATATCTCAAATACGGCAGAAAGTGTCTCTGACTGCATCCTTCGGCGCTCCATAATATCTGGATCGAAGCTAGCTGCTTTATAATCAGCAGCAACCTGTTTACACCACTAAGCACCTCAATTTTATGATATGAAATTAAAAAATCAGAGAAAGTAGGCAGTTGTTGCATAAGAATCCCTACCTCTTCCCTCACTTTCACAATATTAGTAGTCAACTATGAGAAGAATGTGAAATCGACTTAACAAGAGAACGTTGCAGGAAGAAATGCTGATTTTCCAATTTAGTACACCTATGCCTTTTTTTTATAAGGGCCCTCGGAAGTGGAGATCCTCAAGTAACAGGACCGTAGTAATATTGCAACAGCAAGCACAGCTGTAGTTTTCGATTTTACCAGTGTGAACTAGTTGTTAAGGAAGACGACGGCAATCTTAACTCCTATTTCTACCAAAGAACAATTCATCTTCTTATCGTGGAATATGCCTTGAGTTTCGCTCAACTGCAGGTAAATAAAATCTGGAATAGTGGGCTGAACAAGAAGGTGAAGTATGTACAAGGATCAGTTTCTACTGATCCTCAACATGGCAATACTTATTAAGCATGGCTGTAATTGAGTTCACTTGGGGTAATACCTGTAAGCAATTTTGTAACATCCAGTACAGTAAGACAAAGTAAAACATCAATCAAGGCTTATTTACAAGTGACTTGGCAATGATGAGCTTCCTAGGTGAAGGCTTGGTTTGAAGACGGCGCTTTCATGATTCTGATCTGGAAGTACAGAGACCATGAGAAGACCGGATAACCTGAAATAGCAGAAAGCATTCTTTATTAAAATGTGTTTAACTAATTGAACACAGCGCTTCATATTTGATGAGGAGATAGATTCACAACCTTATTCTGGTCAAGATCCCAGCATTTAACTTGTTGCAAAGATAGACGGTCAAGGATTGACTAAACTTTGCTCAAATCTTTGTCCATATGCCAGGTTGAGGTGAGTGATGACGTGATCGAGAAGATTTTGATGGGAGGCCTTGTTCTTGAGTACTTACATTTAATTGAGAAATTTGAAAGAGCATGAGATTGATAGATGTTGGCTAGTTGAAGCTAACGATCCACTCTTAAAGATTCTCACTCCTCATAACACGATGTTTTCCACAATAAGAAGGTTAGAATAGTTGAAGCCTTGCAGTGATTCTTCTTGTTAGTCGAAATAGCAGCACTCTCATAAAAACTGAAAAAGTGAAGAGGATTACAATGAAGGTCGGGAGAATTAGTGCTGCAACTGTCATCACCAAGAGAGGCCAGTCAAAACAAGCACCATTTGAATTTTTTTTACCAAAATGAAAGTTATATTCTTTCTTTGCAATGAACTTTGAAGAAACTTGAACCTAATTTTACCTGAGCATCTTCGGAAGCTAGAGTATATCTTTCAAAAAGAGGATTGCTGCCGACATCAAACCTTTCAAATTTAGCAAATTGAGCAAACTTCACAAAATTGAGTCGGAACAACCGAGTCAATTGCCCATTAGCTTGCAAAAGAATGGCAACCGGGGGTTGAACCTGAGAAACCATCGGTTTATTGAACTAAAGCCGAAATGGAAGCATGCTGCAGTCCTTCATCAACTTCCATAACTAAAAAGCTCTGCAAGCACCTAAAAAACGCAATGCTAGGGCTGGAACAAATCGCGAGGAGTGTACAAAAGCATCGATGGAAAATGCAAGCAAAAAGAGAGCTTGTGAAGGATAGAGCTCGAAAGATTGAGAGGAAGGCTCTAGGCTAGTGAGGCGAGGATAGAGCTGAAGAGCGAGATAAAGAATGGAAAAGTGAGAGAGAGTAAGAAAGTCCACTGGAGTTCGAAATCATGCGGAGAAAATTGCAGAAAAGGAATGGGCAGGAGAGAATAAGAGATAAAACAAGATTACAGGAGTGAAGGCAGACTCATTTGATTGATGGGTTGGCCGAGCTAGGTCGAATCGTGCCATATCTGATGGAACTTGTTGTCTGGGCTCATTCATCATAAATATGTGATTTTGGAATGGGTTGGATTATCATAGTGTTTGGTTTAGTTATAACCATAGTAGCCACCTTTTTCATACATTTATTATCAAATTGAGCTCTCATTATCAAATTGATCAAAATCATAACAGATTGGAAACCACATCAACAAATTTCATTAAATTTGAATTAATGAAACAAATATTGAACTTTTTTTATATAAATTAGATTGAACATTTAATGAAAAGTTTAGGACGACATTACACCTTTGGCTTTGTGTCATTTTTTCCTTTTGTTGGAGCTGAATCTTTGTTACAATGCTAAACCAACATCAATCAAGCTTCAATATCCCAATAGAAGCACAATCTCAAATGCACATCAATTGGGCTCTAGTGACCTTGTTTTTCACACTAGAAACATTTTCTACTTCGGTTCCAACAGTGATGTTATTGGGGAGAATTGGGTAATGATTCACTAAGGACTAACTCAATCCATGATCAATTTCTTCCCAAAACTAAATTGACCAAAATGGAATTAACCTTAGCAATAAACAGCAGCGTTTTCCAACAATAAATCTCAAAATAAGTAAATATAATGCTGAAATATTAAAGAAACAAGGCAACAATAATACCAAGATTTTTGCATTGAAAACTCAATGCGGGAAAAAAATCATGAATTGCTCAAAAACTTTCACTAATCATACTAATAACATCAACATTGCAATAGTATTTCATCATTATGGAGATGGATCAATACAAATAGAGCAAGAAACCTTAATCGCAATTAAAAAAAAAAACGAAGAGAGAATCTTGGAGAAGATTTTCAATGAGCAAAACTGATCAACTAGTAGTCTTTTTAACGAACAACAAATTGAAAATTGAGCTAATTTTGACAATGTTTGGCCTTTGATCCGGGACTTAAAAACTTGCTTTCCCTTTTTTCTTCTCGTGTGTTCTTCCTGGGGAACGCTCTCTCTCTGTCTTTCCCTTTTCCTTTTTATCCTGTGTTCTTCTAACTCTCTCTCTCTCTTCTCTTCCTCCCTCCTCTCTACACTCTTCACTCCACGAACAGCTCCTCTCTTTCCTTTTTGTTTTGACTTTTTGGCCTTTTTCTTTATCTTTCATGTCATGTTATCTGAGCCCCACTAAGGCCGACCCAGCCAACAATCCTCCACCAATAGGAATAAGATCTCGGTCTTGCAAAACTTTGATTCCAAGACCTTTGACCTGACAGGCTTCCCATAGGTAGAATCTCTAAGTGCTTTATCAACCCGACAAACTTTGGAAGGCAAGCATTTGCTTCCACATGAAGATTTTAACATGAAGATCAAAACCCGAATCACAAAGAACTCTCTTTGAATAATGACTCCAATAGACTTGCATACAGGTGTCAAGTATGATACTAACTTAAAATACAACTGTCTAATTCGAAGGCCATTATATCAAACAAGTTGGCTAGACTTTCAGTATTTTGGAAACCTGTTAAGTTAATGGACAGTTTCAGCTCTGCAAAGCTTCGATATAAAATAATTGGGGAAATGTGGGATGATAATATGCAAGCATCCTTTGCCATTCCAAGGATGCATTGTCAGAGTTTGGAGAAGTTCAAGAAACATTGAGCCCCCAATCCTTTGATGATCTCGAAAGTCTTCCATAAACCCATATTAAAGCCGTTGGACTTTGAAATAAGATTTCAAGTTTGAAACTTAACTGCAAACAAAAAATTAGAAATAACATGTAAGATATGAAGAATAAAATATTGTTCATTAAGAATCGAGATCAAGAAGTCATATATAAGCAAATCCAGAGTCATCCTATAGAGCCACACAGAGAAATGAATAGCACGAAAAAGTAGTTCTGCTCTGCACATGTGGATATCTGGATTATATATGTAGTTTCAAATTAAAGGTATATACCCCATACAAGGACAGTGAATTGTGAATGTATCCGATGGATGTTGAAACTGACATAAGAGGGAATAGTGATAATAAATTCTTACAAAGTTTCTTTTTCAAAATAGAAGAGAAAGGCATCTGGGCAGCTTCCTTCAAAGTGTGATGATCAAATTAGGTTTTAATCAGGAAAGGTGAGATCTGTATTTCTATACACAAGGGTAACAAGCTAAACAGAGAGCCAAGTCCGATAAGATCACCCAACTAAAGCTTCCATGTACATTGTCAAGTGATCAAACTTGAGATCAAATACCAAAAAATAGACTATTAGATGGAGGGTAATTGAAAAACCATTGTTGAGGATAACCTCCAGAAGACAAACCCAAACCCCAAATGGTGTCCTTCTCTTTCTCTCATTATAGTCTCAAGGTTCTGATCACTCGGGCAAAGAAATGAAAAATATAGGTACAACTTTATGGTAATAGGCATTTGGATAGAAATATCTACATACGAACCCTATTAACAATAAGTTCTAAACTAGCCATACAAGAAATGGTTATTTCAGCTCAAATAATTGAAGAGTTGGCTAAACCTAAAAGCAAAAGCTTTTTATTAAATGATTGCAATGTTTACATAAACCAATTTTGAGCCCAGATAATCATACTTAAACTCCTGTTATGCATATGAAGAGATCCAGAATTTCACATTTGGTACACATATCAGCAATGAGGACCAGACTTGAAGGGGGGAAGAAGCAATCACTGCAAACAACAGAAAACAGTAGTGATTTATCCCATAGTTCATATTTTTCCCACTGAGGCAGCATTTGTAAGAACATTTATGAATGGAAAAAGTAGATATAGCATTAATGTGAAGAATCTACAATGAAAGAGCAATAAACAACACATTCAAGTAAGAACTTTTATGAGCAAACAAGATTCTATCACATTTCAGTTTTCTAACTCATTTGCTGATACCTATGTTCCATCTGTTGAAATTCCTTTGCAAGTGTCCTTTGCAATTATTCGATGTCCCCAAATCCTCCAAACTGCAGTAGTTCTCTAACTCTCTGCATTGTTTCTCTGATGCAATACTGAGGTTAAGACATCTTACTAACTGAACAAGATATATCAAGGTAGAAAATATTAAAGCTATTGGATAGTGAAATAAGATTCTTAGTTTGAAACTTAAGTGCAAATAAAGCATTAGAAAAAACATGTAAGATATGAAGAATGAAATATTGTCTATTAAGAATCGAGATCAAGAAGTCATATCAACCTTTAAGTTGAAAGATGCATAATTGTTCACTTGGGCATCTTCTTCCCGGTTGAGACACAGCACAACTGCTGCATGGGACTTCAAGCCTAGTAATAGTTTTTCATTCTGCTTAATATTTATACCATGTTAGAAACTATTATACCACAGCATGTATAACTGCTGCAAGCACTAGCATATAAAAAGCAGCACACCACATATCCATAGTTAAGTAAAGAAAGCTAGATTGGTAAGATAACATTCATTATGTATTATGTAAAAACAAACCCTCTTCCAAGCAAAACATAGTCCATGAATCAGATGATGGTTAATAAATTTGTGGAAGTCTCAAAGAAAGAAATGCAGTAGTATCAACCAATTCGTAGCCATCATACTCATGACTAAACAGCTATAGCTTAATGACATAACCAGATTATTTATGAACTTTTCCACCCACAACCATGATTAAAGCACATACAAATTCCATCATTCAGGAGTCACCTAAACCATAACCTTTTTAATTTGACTGAACGTATTTGAGTTTCAATATTCAAAATAAACTATTAATTTGATGAAAATGACCATGTCACATATGACTGTTTCTATTAACACCATCGACTGAGAGTGTAGATCCTCACAATGAGCTCCACCTCTGCAAATGCTATGCTGAAATTTGTCATCGACATTTGAAGCATTTTCAATCATCAATGACAACATCAGCAGCAAGGTGACAATTTCCTATCCTACATGAGAATGCAATTAACCACATCAATTAGATTCAAGTCCTAAAATGTACATATATATTGAATCTATTATTAATGTATAACATGTGAAAAAACAATTCATTTAGGCTATATATCTCTTCTAGTTTGCTCATCTGTTTAACAAATGGCCATGTTCAATGATCTAATAAGATTTGTTAAGCTTATCCTGCTCAAATTGACCTATCTAACAGTCCATATTTACTTGACATTGGCAAACATGACCAGTAAACATGGATTGCCATCTCTATTAGCAGCTAAATGTTCATTCAGCAAGCTTGCTATTTGCATTGAATCATTCAGCTTTTGAGCAATTCAAAATATTTCTCATGAGAGATCAGAGAAGAACACATTTTGATGATAAAGGATTCTTGCAGAAGGAATTTCTTGTTGAGAAGTAATGAGGGTAACATTCAGCAATAGCATGGAAAACTTACTTCTACATCATGCAGTGAAACTGTACCATCTTCAAGTCCCAAGACAACAACCTTGATAGCAGGACCTCAGCATAATGATGTTATATGTTTACCTGGAGTAGATTAGAATAATGAAGAAGCCAGTATTGACGATACACAATGAATGTGCAAAGAAAAGTGGGTTCATAAAAAAAAAAAAAAAATTAAAACAACAGAGAGAGAGAGAGAGAGAGAATAATGAATAATCTCTTCACAATAAAATTAATAGAAGAAAAGGGAAGATAGAGAACGCACAGTAAACAGGAAATGTTGGTCAAAATTTGTTAAGTAAATCAAAGTGTCATAATAGTACAAGATAACTGAGAGGGATATCGGTTACTTGATATGGGATTTCTTTGGGCTAGTAGGTCATCTACAGGAATCTATAGTTTTTTGGCAGCCTCCAATCCATTATCTCAATCCAAAAACGAATCTTGTTGTCCACTTTGAAACCTCGAGGTGGAGTGGATCCATGAAAGCTTACTTCAGGTGAGGATCACAAGGGTACAAGTATCTACAATTGAGGATCTCAACAAAAAGCATTCAAGGGTTGGCCCGAGTAGTATAGTGCACTCAACACCATGTTCTCCAAATCCAGAAGACAATATGAGGCATTAGATGTTTCAGGGAAAAAAAAAAGCCTCCTCTCAAATTTTTCCATTGAGAATAGATAGCAAGAACTGCCAAGGATAGGCATCTAATCCTAAGCTCTTACGAATTTGAATTACCAAGAGATAAAGTCATATAAGAACTGAAGATACTTGGATGCAGCAACCTCTACACTCCTAGTCTCTACGCCTTCTTCGATTCCTTACTCCATCCCTCTCGACCAAATTGTCATACAAGTATGTAGCATAGCCTGAGATATCCTCTTAACAAGTAAGTTAAACTCCCACCAGTGAACTTGAATTAATCAAAATGATGCAACAAAATGCCCCTCTCTAATCAGAAGAAGATAAATTTACTTCAAGTAGTACAAAATGTAAGAAACTTTACAGCCTATACTCTACAATCTAGTATACATTGAATATCTCCTTGTAAGGAACGCTCAATCATTAAAAAAGAGGAAGAAGAGGAGCTAGAAGAAGAGTTACATTTTGAGAAACAAAATTAGAAATCTATGGAAAACTATATAGATGCTTGACAGCATTGGGATGGTATTCTACAGGGCCTAAACCTACCAACTCCATGTGGGCATTAAGCATTTCTGCATCCGACATACCTAGTCTATCTAGCATAAATGACATCCCCATCTCCCCCTCCCAAATTCAAGTTATTTATTTTAATGGACACTTTAACTGGTGTACCCAGAAGGATGACAACATGCAAACACCATTTACCATTCCAAGGATGCATTGCTAGAGTTTAAAGAAGTCCAGCAAACATCAAGCTCCTCATCCTTTGATGATTTTGTTTCCTTTTATAAGTGCCTTGCGAAAGCTCTCTTGAATATTACAGCACTTACATCAACCAGTGGCATGATAACCGAATCCTGCCAGTGAGTTAGATGAAATCAATCCAGCAACTAACATCAAATGAACTACTAATAGTATGAAGAAATTTACAAGTCTCTATTTGTCAAACTCAATATTCTTTTTGAACTCTTTGGATCCAACTAATGGGGTAGCTAACATCATTGACCACAGAAGCTTTGACCAGATTAGTGTAGTGTATTCAACTCAAGTTGCTTGCTTTTGTGGGACATAGTACGATTTCCTACCTTTATCATTATGTGCTATTCATGCATTAGAATTAATGCAAGAGAGTTTTCAAATGGCATATAGGGTACCAAAAGGTTTCCTCAAGAAACTTAATGAAAATGCTTCCTGAGTTTTCCTTTTCAGCAAGTACATGAACTAACAAGAGCTTATGCACAATATAAGGAATTATTCTACAGTACGGCTGATATTGTCAAAAGACATTCTGCTAATGTCTTGCTTGGCTCAAAAGTACTGGTATATAACAGATGGCTTTACCAACTCTACAAACATCAAGATGCATTCTTTTGCTAATTTGTCTATTCCATCTGTTTAAATTCCCTGCAAGTGTCCTTTGCAAATATTCACTGTCCCTAAATCCTCCAAATTGCAGTAATTCTGAGGCATAAATGTGTGTAAGACGTCTTGCTGACTTGACCTGACCTGACAGAATACATCAAGGCAAAAAGAGCAAGAAATTACAATTTATCTTCCAAAAATGAGGAACGATAATCAACCCATCAATTTTAACCCTTGTTACCATGTGGATCATTAAAATAGTGCTGGACCAAAAAAAAAAAAAAAACCACGATTGACAACCAGCAAACCACCCTAACTTGAGTCACCTTTATCTATTTGAAGTGCTCTTAAGTATTTATGAAAACTGTAGCAAGATGACATGAAATGAAGAACTAACCACAAACCAGGAGTCATTTACAATTGCACATCATCAGTTTAGCAACTAATTTGGTGCTAGAGTGCATGAAAACAATACTAGGCTTGACAACATATCATTCTGACATTTAAAGCATGACAAAGTTCCATCACACCATAGTATTAGAATTCTTTGGCACACAAATGAATAGCACAACCCAGTGAAGGCCTACCAAAATAGTTGCTAGAGTACATGAAGGAAATACTAAGCTGTCCATATCACGCAGTATCCAAGGAATACTAAGCTAACCAACTTTCTTGCTTCGAAGACAAGGAGACTGTTCACAACCTTTGCCAATAGAAGTGACAAAGCACCAACTTTAAGTCCTCTATGACCATCGCCAGCAAACACTTCTCTAGTTTCCACTCCACTATCTTTACCTGCCAATAAAAATCAAGCAAACTTCACAAAACCGAGTCGGAATATTGAGTTGACCGCCCATTAGGTCGCAAAAGAACGCTGGGAGCCGAACTTGAGAAGCTAGTGGTTTTTCGAACTGAAGTTGAAACGGAAGCATGACGCACTGTGGTCCTTTGCTAGTTTCCATAGCTAAAGCTCTGTGGGCACCGAAAACACAGCACTAGTGCTGGAACAAATCGCAAGGATACGAGCAAAAAGAGGGCTTGTGAAGGATAGAGCTCAAAGAGCCCAGAGGAAATGTGGCCTGACAACATGCAAACAACCTTTTATCATTCCAAGGATGCATTGTCAGGGTTCGGAGAAGTTCAAGAAACATCAAACTCCTGATCCTTCTATGATTTCGATTCCTTTTAGAATAGCCTTGTGAAAGCTCTCTTGGATATTTCAGCATTAACATCAACCAGTGGAATGATAATCAAATCCTGCCAGAGAGTCAGATGAAATCAATCCAACAACTAACATCAACGGACTACTAATAATACTCCAAAGTTTATGGAACTCTGTTTGTCAAACTTGATATTCTTTTTGAACTCTTTGGATCCAACTAATGGGGCTTCTAACATCATCAACCACAGAAGCTTTGATCAAATTAGCATAGTGTATTCAACTCAAGATGCTTGCTTTTGTGGGACATAGTATGATTATTTTCCTTATCATTATGTGCTATTAATGCGTTAGAATTAATGCAAGACAGTTTTCAAATGGCGTATAGGATACTAAAAAGTTTCCTCATGAAACTTATGGAAATGCTTCCTGTGTTTTTCTTTTCAGCAAGTAAGTGCTCTAACAAGAGCTTATGCAAAATATGAGCAATCATTTCACAGCACAGCAGATTATGTCAAAAGACATTCTAGTTAATGTATTGCTTGACTCAATAGTTCAGGTATATGACAGATGGCTTTACCCACTCTACAAACATCAAGATGCATACTTTGGGAGGCTTGGAGTAGGTATATTGTGGACTCAAACCAAATGAACATGGATGCATAGAAAGAAAAATTCGAATTGTAATTTTCTCAATCAATCAAAATATTTCAAGATGTTTTCGCTTCTACCTTGTTTGCTAGTTCACTCACGACCACACCACTAGCGAAGAGCTTGTGCTTGCATTTAGCACTTCTAAACTAATATGATTATCTCAATCTGCTAATGAAGACAGTTCTGTGAGATAAAATGGGTGGAACACAATGGTTGGGCAAATTTTATCCCAAGTCAAAAGCATATGCATACTAAGGGATGCCCTATCAACATGCTCCTTTTGCACTGTAAATTCACTCTTAAGTGCACCCTAGAAATGCATAGTCATGAATTGCATCATGATTGTAGAGCAAACTAAAACCTCACGTTAGAAGGATCGCCACATAGGGTCCTTCATTTAGCATTTTCTTAGACCTATACAATGACCTTTGGCATGCTATCAAAAACCTATACACGTCAGTTTTTTAGTACTTCCAGCATTCCAAAATCAATCAAATGTCGAGAATCTCTATTTTTCTGCATAGGATGAAGGATCTTAATTGAAAACTAATGTCAAATGATGCGCTTTGAAAGCCTTATCATCTATTTCCGCTACTGGCATGACAAGCAGAACCATTTTGCCAAAGCACACATTAACTTCCATAAACATCTCCCTTGGATTCCTTGAATTCAAGTAAGAAAACAATGGTGACACTATCAACCAGGAAATAATAATGACAAGATCATAAATCTTGAAAGATATTGCACGCAGGAAATACAATACAAATGAAAATTGGGCAGTAGATTTCAAAAGAGCATAGGTCAATTATCTACTTTATCTACCTTCAATAGAAAATGTGGATCCTTCCGGTCTATTCCTCATCCGAGTCATCCATAAGGATGGACATGTTCCTCCATATTTGCCATCTGTAATCTCAAAATATCGATAAATCTGCATTCCAGATAATTCTGGAATTGTTTTGAGCGACTTGCATCCAATGATATTCAATTCTTCCAAAAACTCCAACCTATCAAGGCCTTGAATTTCAACCAAGTTTTTGCAGTCTCTAGCTTCTAATATCTTCAGACTCCCAGATTTTGGAAGAAGTAGCCCTTTGAGTTTAAGTGCACATAGAGATATGCAGCATTTCCAAGGACTCCAACCTGTCGAGGCCTTGAATTTCAGCTAATTTCTTGCATGAAGTAGCACATAATCTCTTCATACTTCAAGATTTTGGAAGGTCTAGCCTTCAAATTGAAGTGCACTAGATAGATAGTTTTTCCAAATACTCCAAACTATCGAGCCCTTGAATTTTGGCTAAGTTTTTGCAGCATCCAGCATATAATTCCTTCAGCCTCCCGAATTTTGGAAGGTATAGCCTTTCTCCATTAAAGTGTACTCTTTGAAATCTAGCCCTTCTAGGTACTCCAACCTATCAAGGCCTTGAATTTCGGCTAATTTGTCGCAGCTCTCAACATGCAATTTCTTCAGACCCTCGAATTTTGGAAGGTCCAACCATTTGATTGAATCAAAGGATGCGATAGTCAAGCTTTCCAAATATATCGATTTGTCAAGAACTCGAACTTCAAGTAGATTCTTGCAATCGTAGGCATCTAATGTCCTTAGATGGACAAACTGTGAAACGTCCAGCATTTCGATAGATCCACAGCTCCAGACTTCCAAGAATTCCAACCTGAAGGGCGTGTTTAGGGATTGTGGTGATTCCACTTCTTCAATGTCCGTTGGTTGGGAGCATTCTGAACTCTTTAATTGTGTTGATGGAAGCTCCTGGATGCACCGGAGAAATCCGCAATCCTGAAGTCGTAGTTCCTTGAGATGGGCTAGGTGGGAAAGCGAAGGCAATTTACGACTTGTACAGGTGACGCCCAAACGTGTTAAGCCGGAAGGAAGGTCCGGCAACGATTGGAGCTTGGTGCAGTCTGTAAAATCAAGGAGTCATAGGGAAGAAAGATTACACATGCTTTCTACCATTATCCCTTTCAGATTTCTGCAACCGTAAGCATGTAACTCTCGGAGCTTTCTTAGACTCCCAATACCATTGGGCAATTCTTCTATACCACTGTAAGAAATATCTAGAATCTCTAGATTCTCCAAAGACCCTATGCTATTTGGTAATGCAGAAAGGGATGTAGTATGCCGTAGATCGAGTTGCTGCAGTGCTTTTAATTTACCTATTTTTGCCGGAAGCTCCCTGAGGTGGAAACACGCGCCAGCTCCAAGCGAAGGAGGGCCTCCATGTCTCCAATTGAAGCGTCGATTCGCTTCAGTCTCTTACACCAATTGAGGATGAGAACCTCCAACTTCTTAAAAGCTGAGAGGAAGTCCGTATCTTCCAAGGATTCACAATATGAAAGGTCGAGATATTTGAGCTTCTCTGCCATCTGGTAAAAAAATAAAAATGATTGTCGAGGGGAGTGTAGAATTACGATCCAAAAGAAAGCATATAAAGGGGTGAAAAAAAGACTTTAGTTCTTACCATGAAAAAACTCCATCCTTCCCATTTCTCATTTATCTTGCTATATGGCAATTCGAGTACAAGCCAATTCCTCCACGTGAAAATTGTTTACTTCAAAATTCCTAGGACATTTTTGCCATCGAAGCCATTTTAACTCCTCCATTGAGCCCTCAAAATCTCCACTGAGATGTGCCCCTTTCATGTAAAGGAATCTTAGATTTGTCAATTTTTTGAATTGTTTTGCTGTGTAAACGTCACCATCTTGCTTGGCTACTTTGCCGGAGCCTTCGGAGTTGCCTTTACTCAAATCAATGACCTCAATCTTGTCCGTTCCCTATAAGCCAGAATCAACGTTTATTAATACTAAATCCAACTAAAGTAATCTAACATTATTTGTTCGTATTGTGATTGACGTCCATTAATGTTTTCGAGATGCGAAGATATGATTTTTCCTTTTATGCCAATAAACAATATTTATAAAGGCTAACAAAGTGAAGGATGTCAACTTCCATTTTGAAATTTGGCCATATAAACTCGGATCTCAAAAAGAATTATGATGTCATGGTTCATTCAAAGTAAAAACTTTACAACTTGTAATCTTCTTCTTCTCCATACTATAGCTTCATTACCATACTAGTTAAGACAAGCGTGCAATGCAAGGAATTTAATCAAATTGCAATGTGCAAAATCAAAAGTTGATTTGATCTATTTTAATAGAAATATATTTTTTCTCTATGTACATTTCACATTAATTTTGTGTATATTACTCGACTGTGCTACTTAATTAAAAAAATATAACACATACTCTTTTTTTCCATTGGCGTAATAACTAATTACAAGAAACTGAATATTGTGACAATAGTTATATTAATATATTATGTACTTATTATTTACTAGTAGTAACTTGAAATATTCTTAATTAATTATTTTCTAATTATAAAAAACTAAGACAATAATATTAGTTATGTTAATATTCTCTATAACTTATTATTTTATTGTAAATTTTAGTTTAGCTATAGATTACAATTTGATATATTCATAATCATAAATAACTTATTAGCTATATTGATAATCTCTACAACTTGTGATTTTATCATAAATTTTAGTTTAAATATAAATTACAATTTGATATAATCATAATCATAAATAACCGAGTTACTCAAATATAATAAACATATTAAAAAATTAATTGTGGAAAGTGCAAAGCATTTTTAGAAATGAGAAAATTGAAGCTATTTTTGGCTACAAGCCTACATGGAATAGCTATTCCTTGGCTGCAACAGGAATAACTACTCCTGATTTTGAGAGTATAGTAATTTCTAGCCTATTTTTAAATCAAATGAAGGAATAATTGCTTCATCAAAATAGAATGGAAATAGAATAGTTATTCCTGAGAACCAAATTGTAGCAAGCTTTCACAAAATAATAATAATGATAATTCTGCATAAGAAGTCAAGAAGTAATACAGAAAGTTCATGGACTTCCACATGTCATTGTCTTAGAACCAGAAATTTTGCTATTGTACTTCACAATGTTGTACAAGATTTCATGGATACTCATACGTGAACAACATAATAATTTGGGAAGGATTTAGATCTCAACACTCAAAAGAAATCCATGAGAAGAGTAACTATAAAAAGGAAAAAGGAAGAAATCTTCAACATAAGTAATCTACTCAGATTAGTCATTGCTTCAAAGAAATGCTCAAGTGACTATTATTAATTGACTATAAGATTAACAGTTGGTTGTAGGTCACAAAAAAACAAATAACAGATAATTAAAAATTATTGTAACATTCACTCATTTAAGAATATGTGGCTTACATGTTATAATTATTATAGTACCCCAAAGACTATTATGTTAGCAGGACTTTTTCCCTCATTAACTTCCCTCTGAAATATTAGAATGCCCAATCTATCTTCAAGACTTCTTTGTGTGGTGTGTAACCTTTTTCAACTTAAAAAAATGGATAGGTAGGGTGTGGCCGAATCCCGAAAATAAGCCAACCTTTTGTACTCGGACAAAAGTCGCAAAACCTTTCAAACATCAATCAAGTGTAACCTTCAGCATCTACGACAAAGATAACATAACCTTTCAAACACACACATACACAAAAAAAGGCCAACTGTTTGGCTGTAGAGCAAAGTTGACACCTAGTACAAATTTCAACTATTATAATGATTAAATCGCCATGGATGAGCTACATTGTTCATTGTGCTAACGTACACAGTGACCCATGTCAACCCACACCAAAAAGGATGTTGTGTTTTACTTTATAATAATGTTAACAATTTGTCACAAAATTCCTGGCTTTTTGTAAAGAAAAAAAGTGTCATTGCATATCCGCACAATGAGCTATGTCGAATGACTCGAGGTGATTTAAAGTGAAAATAGGCAGAATTGATGGTTGGTGTCATTTTTGTCCCATGAGTAAAAGGATTAGTTTGAAGGTAACGTCATTTTCATTCCACATTCAAAATGCTGGGTCCTTTTAGGATTTTTTTCAACTTGTGTGATCTTTATCCCAATCACAAAAAGTCGTACTTCTTTTATTTGGTCTGTACTCATTAATATCCAACGGGTGAGTTACGAGTGTGTTTCAATTATGCTTTAATGTCTTTCATTTTTTTGTTTATTTAGTAAGGCGTCCTAGTCCTTTGTCATTGCTTCGCACTTGGCATGCATTTTTTTGCATAAACACTTCGACAAAGGAGAGTATTGGGTGACCTCTCATATCGCTTTGCCATGCTATAGGACGTCTTGTACAAGCAATCTTTCTACAATGTACTTTAGGTGCAACACTTGAGAAGAAGGATGTGGAGGAAATTCTTCATTTCCTTGATAGATCTCAAGTGGCATTTCGATCCAGCCTACGCTGGAGGGTCCTTCTAAAGGTTCAGCATAATTGTAAAAGGAAGAGGCTGAGAGTTGTGAGTGGCTAACCCAGCCTCCTTCGTCCCTTGGGACCAACAAGGGGTAGCAGTACTTTTTCAAAATAAAGAAGGATATTTGGCATTTGTTTTTCAACCGGAAGTGGTGCAAATTGTGGTTCTTTCAGCTGCTTGTAATTTAGATAATATATATGAAAATAACTTCGGATATTTTCATTCAATGTTGAAATAAACTGAAAAGAAGAACTTATATCATTTTTAGCAGAACCACTCTGATTTCAACTTACGATAGTGCCATGGATGAAGAACGAAATGGAATCATGGAAGAATACTGACATAATTATATCAAACTTTACCTTTTTAGCTGTAAAATTTAGTTATACCATTATATTTGTATATAAAATATACAGCATATTCATTTTTCTTTTGCTTAGTTTAGTTTGTTTTATCATGTAGTACGAAAGACATAATACATTGACACCGGCTTCAAACTTGTTAATCTATGAATTGGCTCTTGTGATTATACATACGGCGCATGTTGAGACTGTAAAAAAGTGCGAGTCTTTTGATCAACAACTAGAGTCAAACCAAATGATGGATTAAAAAGAGCAGAGTCGCAATCATGATTAATTCACAAATGGAAATACAATCTCACGCTTAATAATACAGAATAGAATTTTAGAGTATTTATCTCCTTGACCTTTAATGTAGAAAATAAGTATCCCTTCCATTCTCTATTATGGAATAGTGACTGAAATTTCATGAGAAATGCGGGCATCATTAGTCCTATTATATTAATTCTAACAAATGATTTACATATCCCGATCAACTACGGTTTACAGTAGTATAGTCAAGTTATTTATTGCATGTGTCAAGGACGCAACTAAATCAATATAGATATTCAAGATTTTTGTCAATATAGAATACCCCAATCAATATATAAAAAGTTTGAAAGTACCTCATTCTTGAAGATAACTCTGTAATATACACTTGTTTAAGAAATATCTTAGATAAGCTGCTATACTTACTAAGAGAGAAGCAACCTCCTACTTTCTAATCATGTCGACAATACAAGGATACCAATATTAGAAAGTTCTATGTTCACTAGAGCAAGCACTGAGTTGACGACCAACACTATAGCAAGAGAACATGGACTAAGGGAACAAAAGAAGAGAAACGGTTACCTCATTTCTCTTGAGCATTTTCAAGGCTTCCTCGGAGTCCCATAACCTGCTACGGTGCCAAGGCCGTTGCTGGTTTTCCTCACGTACAATTGCCCTACCAAGATCTCTTAATTGGTCATGCATTCGGAGCTGAAGATCATCTCCAATTTTTATTAATGACATAAATCTCAATACTTCAATATTCTCCCCTGGAAAAAAGTCACAAGCGTCCCACATGTAGAATGCGATTCTCTTGTCAACGCCAATGAGAAAGCAAGCAATATCCAAAAATATTTGTTTTTGTTCATAATCTAATGCATCGTAACTTATCTTTAACTTTTCTTGCACTTCTATACAAGGGTCATTTTCTAACTTTTTTATCATCTCTCTCCATTCTTTTGATTCTTTTCCGCACAATAATGAACCTAAAACCTCAAGGGATAAGGGAAGTCCTCCAACGGTGGATACAACTTCACGAGTGAGGCCCTCAAATTCACTTGGAGGAAAGTCCTTTCGAAACGCATGTTTGCTAAACAAAATCAATGATTGATCAGGATCCAATTCCGTAAGGCCATAGTTGTGGTCCACCCCTGCTAATTCAAGAATTCTCTTGTTTCTGGCGGTAATAATGATCCTACTTCCCAAAGAAAACCAATCATGATTACCAGCCAAACACTTCACTTGATCGACATTATCCACATCATCAAGAAGAAGAAGGACCTTTTTATCTTTAAACCTGGAGGAGATGAAATTAATCCCTTCATCCTTATTACGAACTTCATTTTTTTGATTCGATATATCAGAGATTAACTGATTTTGTAAGTCATGAGCACCACGCTTCCATGATTCCCTTATATCAGCAATGAAGCTACGATGCTCAAATTGATTGGATAGCTCGTTATAAATGGTTTTAGCAAGAGTAGTTTTACCAATGCCTCCCATTCCATGGATGCCAACAAATAGGAGGGCATGAGATTTATCATCTAGAAGTTCCATAATGTTCTTCAAATGACTATCAATTTTGACCAAATTCTCAGAAATAATCAACTCAAGCTTTTTCTTTAGTTCACTCAACACTTCACGGACAACCAATTTCACCAACTCTACTTCAGACCTGTCAAATGTGACAAGAGTTCAAATATGTGGTAACAATAATTTTATATTGTTTATCTATTGAGAATGTAGTAATAAACGAATCCGGGATAAATTGAAAAAATTTAAAAATTGTTTTTGTCACACCTCCATATATTATCTTATATGCTAAGAAAAAAGTTCGAGAAATGCTTGTGGTTGTTTCACATGACATGCCCCCTTCCACTATTACTCCCAACATTAATTTATTAAATTAGAAGAAACTTGAGGGCATCACTTATGAACCTTGAATATTGTATATGTTATGAGTTTGAACCAAATTTTAGACTCGTTGTTTGTTAAAGATATTAGGGATGATGTGGACGTAACTTTGAAAACTTTCTAGAGCCTTTGAATAATAAAAAATCCAATAAGCCAACCTAGTGTGAGAGTCAACAATCAATCACTAAATAGGTCATAACTTTGGTGCGAAACGATTTTAAATCTCTATAATACCAATCCAAAAAGCTGTTCAAATTGTGATATTGTGAACAACTTGAATGCAATCGAGGGGATTTCTCCTTGTTTGCGCAATTCTACACGATTGCAAGTTTCTGCTTGTGTTATCATTATAGATTGGTGTTCTTATCAGTTTTCATTGCCTCTAGGGATGATGAGTTCTTGTACTTTGTTTTCCTTTTGAGTAACCATGTTCTCTGATTTTAATTGATCTAAGTAGAAGGATAATTTTTTTTCCCAAAATAAGAACATTGATTCAATATATTTAGGTGTATGAGATAGAAATTACTTGCTGAAGATAGGAAATGCATTGAAAATTATTCAAACAAATATATAATATAAATAATCCTTTTTTTTTTCCATCATCATCTATAACTAATGAAACATTTCTTTTGTAAAATAATTTTAATAGCAACTAGTCAACAATATTTGATTTAATAAATGTAACTTGGGAAGATAAAGAATTATGCCTTTGACAATCACTATGCACGATATGATGTTACGAGCTCTAAATAAAAATCACCAATAAGTTGTACTATTAATCTCAAATAAATATGTAATTAGAAAAGTTTGTGACGATGACTAGTGTGACTTACACTATAAACATGAAAAAAAAATGGCACAATGTTACAAAATCTTTGGATACAAGAGTAAAAACTCAATCAAAAAATCTCATCATTCAAGTGAATGGGATCATACCAATAAAATCTATAAGTAGATTTGTCAATATCATTAAAGCAAAACACTAAAAAAAAAAAAAAAAAAGAATAATTTATCAAACTCATGCTTCGCAGGATCTTACTGCCAACATGATCTTTCTATTTATATATATAGAACGAAAATGAAGCGGGTGAGAATCAGAACAACCAGTAAACCACCGCACATATTAAAAGAAAGTAGAGAATGCCTTGGTGAGAAATTTTACCCATCGGCTTCGTATCCTTTCAAGTTGCTGACTTCAAGGAGTGCTTGCTTCCATTTCTCCAAAGTCGTTGGGTCAAAAGAAGACCTTTCACGCAAATGACTCTCATGCTCATGAAATGCATCTCCAAACCTCCCGGTTTGATATCGCACTTCAGCTGGTTTCACTTTATAGAATATAGGCACCACTATCTGCCCATTATTATTCTTGCGCTCCATTATTTGAACCAATTCATCCAGGCACCAGCCGCTTGTACCATAATTCACAGAGAAAATGGGGACCAAGATCTTACTATTCGTGATGGCTGCCATAAGCTCTGGTTTGATGTCCTCGCCTTGGCAAAGCTCATCATCGTCTCTGAAAGTGTGAATTCCGGCTTTGAAGAGCCCATGGTAGAGGTGATCGGTGAAGCTATGTCGAGTATCCGGGCCTCTGAAACTCAAGAACACCTCGTAGCAGTTTCCAATCGACACCATCAAAGAACTAGATGCATTAGTGTTAATTTCTGTCGAAGACGAACTAGATCCAACGAAATTAGTTTCTGTCAGCACAGTCATCAAACCAGATGCACCGGTATCAACATCCTCTGCATTTCCACTCGCATTAGTTTTCCTCCTCTTAATGCGATGATGCATTTCGGCCTCTGACTCTGCCACTGAGTTCAGCTTTCAAGCCCTAACGGAGAAAAAAAAACTAGAATGCCCCTCAAAAAACAGGAATGCCTTCTTGCCTCTTCTATTGTGGTCTGCTAAAATATCAATACACATGAAGCTGCAGATTTGTTCGGAAGATGAAAAGTGTAGAGAGACTTATGACGAGACTGCGACATGGATTTGCAGGAGAAGATGAAAGGTGAGAGAGAGAGAGAGAGAGATTCGTCCAGTCCAATATTTTCCAAACAAGTGCTCCGAATAGATAAAAACATCAAAGTGTCAGGACAGTGAACAGTTCCCTGCTTAGTCCACTCCACTACTTGCACCATTGAACTATCGTTTTCTTTTGTTCATTTATTTTCCATAAGAGAAGGTATTTTTGTTAATTATATTTCAGCTCTCGATCCCTCTTTGGAATTTTTTTGGTCATAATCCCATATGGAATTTACCCTTCTTACTTTGAGCCTTGTGAATATTATACTATCAAACCGATAATCTTCATTTTAATACTGAAATATTGTATTATAACAATCACGTATCCTTAAAAAAAAAAAACTATGTTGTTTACGTGTGTCGATGATCATAAATATTATCAAATTGCTATATATATTATATATATATATTATATTTTTTTTTTTTGTACCCAAGAACAATGAGAAGAATGTTTTTGGTTCTCATTCTACCATAATTTTCCCTTCTTTTTTTTTTTTTTTTTGGGGGGGGTCAAACCTCAATTTCTTCTTCAAATCTCATAAATAAATTTAAATGCCTTTTTACTTTTGCTTTTCTTTATCATATATTTATTTCTTTATTGGTTTGATTTATCTAATCCAACAAGTTGGCATACACCAATAATTCAAGATTGCCTTCATGTGGTGGAAGTTTCAATGCACAGGAGAATCCAAGGCAATCCTACCCAGGAAGAGCAAGTTTCGATACACGGCAATGAAAAAAAAAAAAACCAAAAATAAAAGAGAATTGCTAATATGGTATCATAAATTAGAATTTTTATCAATTTCTATTTTGAATGAGTTGCTAGGGCCACCACTCTTCGTCTACTTAGGGTGCATTTGGTAACATTTCTATTTCCGGGAACGATTTATGTTCAAAAACAATTTTTCTATTTCTATTAAGGAAGTTTAAACAAAAAATATGCGTTTGGTAAATGCAAAAACTTCTATTCCGGAACAAAAATGAACGTAAACGCATTATAATAAAAATCATTGTTCCCAAAAAACTTTTATTCCCAATTTTTTCATTTAATTTATAAAATGTCAATTATAGTTGATTCTATAAAGTTGAAAGAGGAAGGTGGAATTGGAATCATAAACTTGTGTTTTTTAAATTTTTTTAAAAAAAAATGCCATCATTGGCCAATTGGAATCATAAACTCGAATGAGGCCTAATATGCTAGATAACTATCGCCATTGATAATTCCTGCGGTGTTTTGAACTAAAGCCAATCCTAGAGATTAGGCTAAATGCACATGGAGCCTTAACAAGGAAAAACTGTATAGAAATATTCTCATTATTCTCTTTTCTATACTTCAAATAAGTCCTCATTGTCATTATTCAATCAAAAGAAATCACATTGTAACCAACTAACGGACAATGACACGATACTAAAACCTCCCTCAATGTAGTACCAGAGTAATCTATAACTTGAACCACAACACCCTGCAAGCTCTACCCCTCTCATAACCATCTGCTTCTCCTCTCCCACATTTGTCATGCATTTTCAGTACATCCATCATTTCAAAACCACCGACCTCCTCGAGCGAGCAAAACAGACAGAAATTAAAAAAGGTTGTGAAAAGAGGCCACTCCACGCATATACATGCTCATTTCCACATAAGCCACCAACACAGTTCCAAAAATTAAAACTTTGCATGTCTAATTGCGGGTGAAAGTTTTCAAGATCATACCTGCTTTGAGTCAAAAATGCTACTTTATCTCCTGGTTTTTCGACTCCAAAATCCGAACTTCAAGTGCGCTCCTGAAACACAACCACCCAACAAAAAGAAGCAAAACACCCAAAAAAAAAAAAAAAAACCCAACTTTTATTCATCACATAATAAATCTCAAAGCAAATTTAAAACAATCAAAACATGAAGAGCTTATCATGAAATTGCTAGAACCCAGAGAACTGTGAACGAAAATACGTTGCTTCTAAATCTTTCAATTCAAAGAACCTCGTACAAGAGAATAGAGAGGCATGAAAATTCAAGAATGGATGCTGGAAGACGTATATTCGAGAAAAAGCGCAGCCAAAACTCTGCTGGGGACAGACAGGTATAAATGAATAGATAAGGTAAGGGGAGCATTTCGAGCGAGTTCGAGAATGTTCGAGGATTTGACGGCACTATTTGAGAACCCACCGCTTTGTGACACTGGTAATCTTCTCAAGCAACCGCTTCTACCACACTTGTGAAACACACGAACCATCGACCCCAAAATCTCATTTTTCCTCTTACCCACTACTTCGATTCCGCAAAGGGGGAGAAACCCACGAGGAAAGAAAAATTGCAGGGAACCCCAAATTGCAGATCTGTTGTTAAGAAGAACGGGAAGCGAGAGCACGAGCGGTCCATACGTCGATGGCGAAAGTGGGAGCACCTCCAAAAACGACACGAGACGAGCTACAACCGGAAGAAATCGATCGAACAGCAAAACGCAAACGATCTACGACTAACCCTCTCGCTCACTCGAGCGACAAATCAAACCCTAATAAAAAATAAAAATAAAAAGGCAAAGGGGAGCAATGAAAACCAAAGCGAGAATCGCCGAAGAGGGAGAGCACGAATTGCCAAGGAGAGAGACGCCTACCGTTTCTCAAGACTAGTTGCGGCAACAAAGGAGGAGGAGGAGGAGAAACAAACTTCACGAGAGAGAAGAGAGAGAGAGAGACAAAAAGACGTCTGCCAAGAAGTTCTGAAAAGGATGAGAATTAATTCCGTTTTTTATTTTTGTTCCCAAACAAGAAACGATTTTTTTCTTTAAATCTATTTTTGAAAATATATTTATTTTCGGAGAATAAAAAAATTTACCAAACACATTTTTGTTCCAAATGGAACAAAACAAAAAAAATAGAAATAAGTGTTCTCAAAAGAATTACCAAACGCACCCGTAATTTCTTTACTCAAATTTATTAATCTCACAATTTCTTAATCAAACCCAAAGCCAAATTAATAAATCAAAATTTACAATTTTTTTGGACAAATGTTTTAATTGGTTTAGTTTAGCGATTGCTTTAATATTTTGCCCTTCTTCTTGACTTGGTCAAAAAGTGGGCTACAAAAAAAGAAAAACAGAAAAAGAAGATATACAAGAGGAAAAAGGGAGAGCGCGCGCCAGGAGAGAAACGAAAAGAAAGCGGGCGCGTGCCCCGACAATTTTCTCTCTCTTTCTCTTTCTCTCTGTCTTTTCATTTTTAATTTCACCTCCTCCGCGAGAATCTGCCTCCTCTGTCCTCCTTTTTCTTTCTTTACTTTTGCCGACCACTTCTCAAGTTCTCAGTTCTCCTTTATTAAGGTTTTCTCTCTTTTGCCCTTCATGACCCGTTCCCTGTATCTTTTTTTTTTTTTTTCACTTTTGGTAAAAGTATTTCTCTTTCTTGGCCGCCGAGAAAAATCCCCGCCGCCTTAGCCAAGAATCCTCTGCTTTTTTTTTTGCCCAGATTTTTCTCGTCTTCTTTGGCCGTTAATTCCGGTCCTGAATGCCGAGATTGCTCCCTTGTCAAGATGGAAACTGCTCTCCCTTGACCTAATCCTCGAGGTTCTGGATTTGAAACTAAATATAAAGTTTGAAATTTTTTTTAACGAAAAATTGGGGGCTGATTTAGCATTGATTCTAAAATTAAGGGTTTTCTATGATAAAGAAAAAGTTCGGGATAAAATTAAGACGGAATCCAAAATTTAAGGGGTTTTGAGAGATACAAAGGGAAAAGGGAGAACACACACCAAGAGAGAAACGAAAAGAGAGGGAAAAGAAAGAAAATAGGAAATGAATATAGAGTGTGTTTGGCATGTAGATCTCATATTGATTTAGGGTGCGTTTGGTAATATTTTTATTTAAAAATTGTTCTAGGAAATGTAAATCGAAAAGTGTTTGTTTCTAGGAAACAATTTTTGAATAAAAAACGCATTTGGTAAACTTGGTCCAGAATAAAAAATAAACGTAAAACACGTTTGGTAAATTTATGTTCTTTTTTTGTTTCTTTTAATTTTTTAATATTTTTCTTTTTTCTTTTTTTCTTATTTTGGCCGATCGCCGGCCTCAGCCATGGCTGGCGACCGGCCGACGAGGGCCGGCGGCCTCGCCCAACCACAGCGAGGCTCATCGGCCCTCGGCAAGCTCGAGCTCGCCCAAATCTAGCGAGCCCGAGCTCAGTCTCACCAAAGGCCGGCAACGTCCGACGAGGTCGCCGGCTCTCAACGGCGTCGCCGGCCCTCGATGGCCAAAGAAAAAAAGAAAAAAAAAAGAGAAGAGAGAAAATTTGTTCTTAAAAATTGTTCCAAAAACAACAAACACATTTTTCTTTGTTTCTATTCCAAATGTGTTCCTAGGAACAAAAAAATATATTTGGAACAAAAACACAAACAAACGCATTTATGTTCTTTTTTCATTCCCTAGAACAGAAAAACAGAAATTTTGCTCATAAACAGAAATAAAGAACATTAACAAACAGGCCCTTACTTTCATTCACAGTGCCCGATAAGGATTTAAGCCATTTCTTCATCTAATTGGGATGGTTTTTGGAATTAGAGTACAAATTAAAAAATTATATGAAATTTATATTGCAAAATTCGATTTTCAAGTTATTAAGCTGTGAAAAGCAAGGGTATTGTAATGCTGTGACGTTAAACGGGAGTTGATTTTAAGTAACATTTTAATAGACAAGCTCCGATAAAATTTCAATATCCATATAACAGTGGATTTGTTGGGAAGATGAAAAGTGGAAAGAGACTTTGGATGAGTCTTTGTTGAACTTAGTCCATTGCTTGCACCGTCATACTTTCCTTTTCCTTTCCTTTCGTTAAGTTATTTTCCACTAAAAATGGTATTTTTATTTAATATATTTAAGCTCTTGATCCCACTTATAAATTTAATCCCTCTCACTTTACGCCTTTTAAATATTATATTGTTAAACTGATAAACTTCATTTCAATATTTATAAGTTTAATGAGATAACACATGTCGAGGATAACAAAAAATTATCAACATACTATATATATTTATTTTGTATCCCAGCACAATGAGAAGAATTTCCTTTTTGCTCTAGTTGTGCCTTAATTTCTCCTTCAAATCTCATAAATTAATCAAAATGCCATTTTACTTTTGCTCCTACTTTATTATATATATATATATATATATATATATATATATATATATATATATATATATTTCTTTATTGGTTTGATTTATCTAATCCAATCAGTTGGCATATATCGATAATTTAAATTTGCCGAGCTAGATATAAATACGTAATTCGTTCATTGGGACCCCGACCATGCATTTATAGTCATTGCCTTAATGTTGGGGAAGTTTCAAAGGACAGGAGAATCTAAGGCGATCCTTCCTCGGAAGAAAATAACATGTGAGCAAGTTTCGATGCAAAAGCAATGAAAAAAAAATAAAACCAAAAATGAAAGACGACTGCTTTATTTGTATCCATAGAAAGTGGTCATAATTGATGAATACATACAAAGCGTTAGGATAATTGCTGCACCATTGCACTTTCCTTTGCTTTTTCTAATTTATTTTCCATCAGAAAAGTTACTTTTGTTGAATATATTTAAACTCTTGGTCCCAATTACACATTTAACTCAAATCAGTTAAGTCTTACCATATCAAATTGATGAAATTCATTTCACTATCGAGACGTTGCATTATCAGCAATCATTTAAAATATACTATATATATAAAGACTTCATATGATTATAAACCCAAAGAAAGTAGAAAGGAAAACTCTAGTGACTTGATATCCTGAATAGTTTTAGGACTCCTTGCATTTCTCCCTTTATTGTTTCTTGGACTAACCAAAGAGCAACCAACGTCCTTACCAAAAAACAAAAAAACAAAGCAGCCAACGTTGAATAAGAATCAATATGAGGATAGATGACATTGACACACTTGCCATCTTAAGCACGGAGGGATACTTAAAAGATGCCATAACTTTAAAATGGTACACTTAAGTGCCAATATCGGGTAAAAAATGGGACACTTAAGTGTCACTCCAACGAAAATCCAACCAAATGGCTGACGTGGCCATTTTCCGGTGAGTTTTGTCCAAAACAGCGTCGTTTTGCACGTTGACGTGGCGGAGAAACGCAAAAACGACACCGTTTTGTGTCTACGTGTAAATAAAAATATAAAAATTAATTAAATTAGATTTAAAATTAATTAGATTTAAAATATTCAAAAAATTAAAAAAATTAAGAAAAATTTAAAAATTAAGAAAAATTTAAAATTTTTAAAAATTAAGAAAATTTCAAAAATTTTAAAAAGGGGTTTCGAATGGGGCGGCTGAGGGTTGGGCCATCGCCAGCTGCGCCCCCCGCCGTCACCGGAAGGGCCGGCGACGGAGGGGGAGGGTCGGCCGGGTCGCGGCTCCCGGCCAACCGACGCAACCCTCGCCGGATCGCAACGAGGGCCGCGACCCTCACCCCAAATCCGGGCAAGGGCTCGCGGGCCCTCGCCGCCGTCGGCCGGCCTCGGGCGACCCCGCCGACCCTCCCCACTCCGTCGCCACCCTTCCCGGCGGCGAGGAGGCGACGAGGGCCCGTGAGCCCTGCCGAATCTAGGCGAGGGTCATAGCTCGCGCCCGGATCTAGGGCGAGGGTCGCGGCCCTCGCCCGGATCCGACGAGGGCTCGCGGGCCCTTGCCGCCTCCGCCGCCGCCGGAAGGGCCGACGAGGGCTGGCGAGCCCTTGCCCAGATTTGGGGCGAGGGTCGCGGCCCTCGCCGCGATCCGGCGAGGGCTCGCAGCCCTCGCCGTCGATCGGCGGGGGCGCAACCCCGGCGGACCCTTCCCCCTCCATCGCCGGCCCTTCCCGGCGATGGCGGGAGGCGGCGCGGCGAGGGCTCAGCCCTCAACCGCCTCGTTGACCCCCCCCCTTTTTAATTTTCTTAAATTTTTTAAATTTTTAACTTTTCCTAATTTTTTCTTAATTTTTAAATTTTTTGAATATTTTAAATAAAATTAATTTTAAATCTAATTTAATTAATTTTTATATTATTATTTACACGTAGACACAAAAACGGCGTCGTTTTTGCATTTTCTCCACCACGTCGCGTGCAAAACGACGCCTGTTTTGGACCAAACTCGCCTGGAAAGTCGCCACGTCAACCATTTGGCCGGATTTTTCGAAGTGGCACTTAAGTGTCTCCATTTAACTTCAAAACCGGCACTCAAGTGTACCATTTTAAAGTTATGGTACTTAAGTGTCCCCTCCTTGCAAAGTTATGACACTGCAAATGTTTTTACTCGAGGATAGATATTTCTATAACCATCACTACGTATCTTTTAAGGTGGAGACCACTTTGAACACATCAATGCTATGCATATTTTGTCTTTCCTCTTGTCTAATTTCTTTTCCAAGTAGACTTTTCAACTCCATGACAAATCTTTCTAGTTCCTTCGCACATTTCTTTCTTCCTTGCTCCAAATTTTTATCTTTCCCTTGTTGTCACTACTTCCCTCACATGCCTGTCACGTGGTTTGGGAGAGAGAGAGAGTTGTCTAGTCTAATATTTTCCACACAAATGCTCAAAATAGATAAAAACATACAAAGCGTCAAGACAATGAAGAAGGCATGCTTAGTCCCCCCCCCCTACAATGATGAACTTTTTCCTTTTTCTTTTGTTAATTATTTTCCGTTAGAAAAAGTGTTTTCGTAAAATATTTTTAAGCTCTTTATCACACTTAAGAATTTACCCCTCTTACTTTGAACTTGATATATATTATACAGTCCAACTGATAAACTTCATTTTAGTACTAAAATGTTGTATTATTAATGATAACTAATTCTAAAAAATTATGTTATCAAAGGGTGTCAAGGATTATAAAAAATTATCAACGTGCATAAATGTATATATATTCATTTGGTACCTTAACAAAATGAGAAGAATTTATATTTTACTTGGTTCCGTTTTAATTTCCCCTTCAAATCTCATAAATAAGTCAAAATGCTTTTTTTGCTTTTGCTTATACTTTATTTTATATATATTATTGATTTAATTTATCTAATCCAATTAATTGGTATGCATGAATAATTCAAACTTGTTGAAATAGATATAAATTAATAATTCATTGACCGGGACCTCTAAACATGCATTTATGGTGGTCACTCCAACCGGTGGAAGTTTCAATGCACACGTAAAGTGAACTATTAGGAAATGTAGATGTTACAAAAATAGATTAAAGAAACTTTCAGTGAAATTGCAGCTTTTTGCTCTCTGTCATTTCCTCATGTGTGCCCCGACAATTTCTCCCTCTCTCTTCGTTTTTGTCTTTTCACCTCCTCTGTTCTTCTTTTCTTTCTTTCTTTTGCAGACCACTTTATCAGTTTTTCTTTGTAAAAGCTCTCACCACCATCTTTTTCTTTTTCGAGCTCCCTTTGGCAACTATTGCATGTGGAAAAATGCCCCACCCACTCGGCCGAGAATCCTCTGCTTCTTCATGCCCCACCAACCTCTAAATGCCGAGATTTCCCCTTGTCGAGCTGAAAATTGCTCTCTTGACCTCATCCTCAAGAATTTTTGTTGTTATTTGGAACATATTTAGGATTGAGCTGAAAATTGCTCTCTTGACCTCAACCTCTGAAGGAAAGAGAAAGTTGAGGACTTCACCTGTTCTCATCATCCGGGGGGCAAATTTGTAATTGGATAGCATATGAAAATTTTATTTCTACCCCTACTCACAATGGTTGGGCCCCACAAGTCATTCCATAACTTGAGGCTATCCTCTTTTCTATCAAGTTTTTGTCCATTTCTTATGGCAAAGGAGTGGCCAAGCCCACTACTCTCCTATCTATTTAATTATGAAGTTACCAATTAATCATTTAATCAAATTTATTGATGTCACAATTTCTTAATAACCCAAAGCCAAATTCATAATTTTTTTTTCAATTCTTTTTGGTTTACTTTAGTGGTTGCAATCTTCCTTCAACACTTATAATTTGTGATGCATGTTAATTCAAATATTTATATTATTAAATGGAACTAATACATGCAAGTGTTAGTTCAATATTTTAAATAATACTTTAACATAATGCATGCGGTTTCTCTTAAATAATGAGGGGTAGCTATGTTATTAAAAATGTAAATAGGTTTTACTACCACCCATAATACACCTAGGCATATTATTCTAATCCAACAATTTAATTTATATAGATCTATTTCTATTAAATAATGAGTTGTTAACTATCTTTATAAATATGTTAAATAGGTTTTACTGATCACTCAAAATATATCCAAGCATATTAATATTGTTATTCAACTTGATTGGTGCAAGATGTGAAGCAATATGTATGTTCAATAGAAGAAGCTGTATTTTGATATCCACTTGTGACAATGCAAGCTAAAAGAATTATCGATGCTATTTATATACCAACAATCCAAACTAAATTGTCAATACTTGAAATCGCGAAGTGTCAAAAAAAAAAAAAAAAACAAGAGAGTGCTTGTGGCACGAGCTTATAGTATTGATTTACAATACTTTACAAGTGCTAAATCATCACATTAGTGTTCTTCTTATTGGGACAATTGAATGCAAGCATGGAGAGAAGGATTGATGGGACAAGCACAGCAAGAGAACACCCAATAATGGGACAATGCATTTCGGCTTTGCTCTGGCTCCGTCCTTGATTTTCCCCCTTCAAGTCCGACGAAGAAAAAAGCTAGAATGTGTCTCAAGAAATAGAAAATGCTTAGAGTTGTTACCTTTACGCGGTTGAAATCTAGGGGTGTGCAACAATAATCGCTCGAACCGGGAATCGGCCGGACTAGACCAAACCAACCGATTTTGGGCGGTTCCCACAATCGGCGGTCCGATTCTCAATTCCTAATCTTAGAACCGGTGGCCGGTCGATCCAGTTCCTGGTTCCAAGGTGGGATCCGGACCAAACCAATTTTTATATATATAATTTATAAACATAGAATATATAAAATATATAAACATTATAACTTATTGCAACCGAAATTGCAATTGAGGTAGCAACCTCTTATGTGGCCAAAAGACTATTAAAACTCTTTTTGTTACTCTTTTATTTATAGAGAAAATCTATTTGTTAGTTTCATCTTCTACTCTATGTGGACTAAAGCTCCAAGAGACCCACAAGGCACTTCAAGCCTCCAAGAGTCCCACATCGACTAAACATTCAAAGAGCAGAAGAGAGATTGTCTATAAAATCTAAGCCAAGCATAATATTTAACCAAATTGTTCATGGCCTTCATGGTTAAGGTTAAGTGTGAAACACACGAAGTGTGATTGATATTCACACAAGTGAAGTTTGAATATTTTTGCACATAAAAACATGTGATTAGTTTTGTTGAATTGCTCGAAAACCGTATTGAATTGATTGGACCGGTTTGGTGCATGATTAATTTTTAGTGCAAAAACATAGAGCCAATTTTGTTGGACCAGACTGGACCAGCCGGTTCGGTTCCCAGTCCTAGGACCAAATTATCCGGTCCATGATTCTCAAAATTGGGAACTGGTGCTCCCGATTCAGTTCCCGGTTCCAAGATGGAATCGGATCGAACCGGAAACCGATTATCCCTACTGAAATCTCAGTGCACAAGAGAATCCAAAGATGATTCGCATAGAACAGTGCATTTGTTGGGAAGAGGAAAAGTGGATAGAGACTTGGGATGAGACTTGACATGGATTTGTGAGAGAAAATGAAAAGTGGATGCGAGAGAGAGACAGAGAGATTCGTCCATTCCAATAATTTCTAGATGAGTGCTCAGATAAAAACATGCAAAACGTCAAGACAATGAAGAGGGCACGCTTAGTTAGTGAACTACTGCTTGCACCGTTGAACTTCCTCTTTCTTTGTTGATTTATTTTCTATCGGAAAAAGGTTTTTTTGTTAAATACATTTAAGCTCCTAATCTCACTTAGGAATTTACCTCTCTCGCTTTAAGTCCATTAAATATTATACAGTCAAATCGATAAACTCCAGTTTAATACTGAAATGATGTATTAATGATAATTTATTCTAAAAAGTTATGTTATCAACGCGTGTATTAACATGATGAGAAGAATTTCAATTTTATTTAGATCCTATCTTAATTTATTCTTTAAATCTCGTATATAAATCAAAATGCCCTTTTGCTTTTGCTTTCACTTTTACTTTATTATATATACTTATTGGTTTGATTCATCTAATCAAATCATTTGACATGCATCTATAATTCAAAATTTTCAAACTACATATAAATAAGTAATTTATTGGCCCATTGGCTGGAACCACTAAAAAGGCATTTATGTGGAAGTTTTAATGCACAGGAAAAGTGAACTTTAAGGAAATGTAGATACTATAAAAATAGATTAACAATCTTTTGGTGAAATTGCACCTTTTTACTCTTTGTCCATTCTTACGCGTGCCCGACATTTCTGTCTCTCTCTCTCTTCATTTTTCTTCTTTTCACCTCCTAATTATTTTTTTCTTTCCTTTCTTTTGCGGACCAATTTCTCAGTTTTTTTTTTTTTTTTTTTTATGAAATTTTTTCTCTCTTTTGCCAACCATAAGTCCCTCTGTATCTCATTTCCTTGACCGTGAAGAAAGCCTCCATCCTTTTACTTTTTCGAGCTCTATTGGCAATTATTGCATGCTGAAAACTCGCCCACCCCACTGGGCCGAGAATCCTCTACTTTTTCTATGCCCAAATTTTCCAGTCCTCTTTGGCCGTGAATTCCGGTCCCTGAATGTTGAGATTGCCCCATTGTCACGTCCTTTCGTTATTTGAGATCCATTTGGAACTGGACATAAAGTTGGGAAATTCTTTTTAAACAAAAAATTGATAGCATTGGATTTAAAATTGAGAATTTTTTGAGAAAAAGGTTCAGGAAAAAATTAAAATGGATTTAAAATTTGCGCATCTTTAGATAACTAGGACTATAGAAAAAAAGTGGGGAGCGAAAGTCGAGGGGTTCATGGGGTTTTAGAATCCATGGGCAGATTTGTAATTAGATAGCTTGTAATAATTTTCTTTCCTCCCTCTATTGATGGCTGGGGCCCACCAGTTGTTGCCTTTTATCTATTTCTTATTTCAAACGAGTCACCAGGCCCACTACTCTTCTCCTAGTTAATTGTGAAGGTAAATATGAAATTGGAAGGTTGGAAGGAGCAAATTATGTTAAAAGCAGGTAAGGAAATCATTCTGAAATCAGTGGTATAGGCATTACCTCAATATGCCATGTCAGTATTCAAAATTCCAGTTTTTGTTTGTAAGACAATAGAGAGGAAAATAGCCAATTTATGGTGGAAAAACAGTGAGACAAGAGCTGGTCTGTATTGGAAGAGATGTGATATCATGAAAATCAGAAAAGACAAGGGAAGTATGGGCTTTAGAGACTTAACTACTGTAAATAAAGCACTTTTGGGTAAGCAAGTGTGGCGGTTGGTTAAGAATCCGGATGCTTTATGGAGCAAATTGTTAAAAGGGCTTTATTTCTGTTACAAAGACTTTTGGCATGCTAATCAAGGCACTAAGCCTTCATGGGGTTGGAAAAGTTTACCTTCGGGAGCGGAGGCCATAATGGATTCGGTGAGATGGTTAATTGGAAATGGGCAAAATGTCAATATTAGAACAATAAATGGCTGAAGAAGGAACTAATAGGATGACCAGCAAATCGAAATGACCCACAGAAAGTCTCAGAGTTGATGGATTTTGAAATAGAACAATGGAGTGCATCACTATTGCACAACCTCTTTAACAAACAAACTACTCAGGAGATTCTTGCCCTCCCAATTAACCGTCAAATTTCAACAGATGAACTGATATGGACAGGAACTAAGGATGGGTCATTTATAGTCAAAAGTGGTTATAATATATTAAGAGAACGAGAGACAGCATACATTGCAAAAGAAAACCCATCTTCTTCCCATCGAAAACCAAGAAAACTATGGAACACTCTCTGGAAGACGCAAACTAGCCCTAAAATCAGGATTTTCATGTGGAATATTTGTCAAAATGCCATCCCATCCAAGGAGAATCTATGGAAACGAAAGATTTTACCTGATCTGATATGCGATCTTTGCTATGAGAGTATGGAAACGGTTGAGCACCCCCATCTTCTTTGTCCCTGGACCGCACAGGTATGGAGACACCTGGAAATCAACCTACATGTGATCGGCCAGGAGGTTACACGGATTGATGTATGGCTGGCAAAATTTATTAACAAAGACCCGAACCTACCTTCTCTGGAAATGATCTCACATACCCTTTGGCAGGTGTGGAAGGAGCGCAACAACTACATATTTCGGGGAACCAAGTCGGATACCTGTAAAGTGGTAGATCTGGCCCAATTTCAGCAAAAAAGTCTTAAAAAAATGGGGTTTTGAGCATGTGCAAGCACGAAAAGAAGAGGAAAACACGATTTCTCCAACCTGGACAGCTCCGGTAGCTGGTTCTTTGAAGATAAATGTGGACGGATCCATCTGCGAGGGGTCGACGGAAGGAGCCGTGGCTGGTATAGTTCGAGACTTCTCCGGTAGCCTTGTGGATGGCTTTGCAAAGCAGGTTCGGGCGGTGTTGAGCCTTCACATTGAAACCCTAGCTGTGCTTGAAGCCCTTGAGTACATAAAGCAGAAGAAGTTGGAAGTAGTTTAAGTTGAAACCGATTGTAGAGGGCTCGTGCAATCTCTCAAATCAAAGAAAGACTTCACTTGGGACACACGTGCGAGCTAGACGAAGCGCATAGAACTCCTGCAGCAACTTCAGAACACAGACTTGCTTTGCTGTCTGCGGGCCGCCAACACAGCTGTAGATTGGGCCGCGCGACAACAAAGAAGCAAAAGTCTCCCTTGCAACTAGATGGTTTCTCCTCCTTAAGGCCTTTGGGTCTTATTATGTAATGATGCTCCTAATGTGGGGTTGGGTTCAGTTATAATATAAGTAAAATATTACTTTTAGACCCAAAAAAAAAATTGTGAAGTTGCCGATTAATCATTTAATCAAAGTTATTGATTTCATGATTTTTCGATTAACCCAAAGACAAATCGAAAAATCAAAATTTTCAATTTTTTTCCGGCCAATGTTTTTGCATGATTTCGCTTAGTGATTTCAATCATCCTTAAACACCTATAAATTGTTGTATTAATATTTATATCGTTGAACGGAACTTAAACATTTAGCCTTAGTTCATTTTAGATTAAATATAATTTTATAGAATACTTAGACATAACTGCATGCAGTTCCTCTTAAATAACAAGGGGTAGCTATGTTAACAAAATGTTAAATAGGTTTTACTTGCCACCCAAAAGCATATTATTCTTATTTAATAATTATCTATTACTCTTAGATAGCAAGGCGAAGCTACCTTTTATCAATGTATTAAATAGGTTTTACTTGCCACTCAAAATATATCTAAGAATGTTAATATTGTTATTCAACTTGGTTGGTGCAAGATGTGAAGCAATTTGTATGTTTAATAGTGAGTCCATCCATTTAGATACCATTTAATGCATTTTTTATGTAGTTACTCGATAAAACAAAGCTCTTCAGACATTGAATCCACTTTACTTAAAAGATTTGCATCAAGAATTGAGTGAAATGTAAAAATCCAATGCATTAAATACTTCATTTTACAATAAAAGAAGCTTATTCTAATATCCGCTTGTGACAATGCAAGCTAAAAGAATTATCAATGCTATTTATATACCAACAATTCAAACTAAAAGGTCACTACTTGAAATTGTGGAGTGTGAAAGAAACAAAAAAACAAATGAGTGTTCGTGCATTTCATGATCAACTTTTTATAGTATTAATTTAAAATACTTTATAAGATACTTTAGTGCTAAATTATCACTTTAAATTCAAGAGCTCAATTGCACTGTTCTCTAAAGTTAAGCAACTCTAGCTCATCTCTTATCTCCACTGCAAAGGATAGTGAAACATTGTTTCAAAGAATTTAAGAGCTCTACATATGAATCTTGACCATTGTCAGTTAAACCAACATCTCTTGATACCAGTCCAAACATGTGAGGAACTCTTGGACGTCAAGTTATTGACTTCATTTAGTCAAATTTTTTTTTGTTTCACAATTTCTTAATTAACCCAAAACTATTTATTTTTTTTGGTCATAAACCCAAAGCCAAATTAATAAATCAAAATTTACAATTTTTCTCGGAAAATGTTTTTTCTTGGTTTAGTTCAGCGATTGCTCTAATATTTTGCCATTTTTCTTGACTTGGTCAAAAAAAAAGAGTGGGCTTTAAAGGGAAAAGGGAGAGCACGCACCCCGCAAAAGAAATGAAAAAAAAGAAAAAAGAAAAAGGAGAGATTGAAAGGGAAAACGGAGAGCACCCATTGACAGAAACGGAAGAATGAAACAGAAAAGAATAAAGGGAAAAGAAGAGGAAGACGAAAGGAAAGGGAAAAGAAGAAAAAGAAAGGAAAAAGAAAGAAAAAAAGAGGGTTTTGGGCACGTTCGGGATCTCGTTAGATTTATTTTGATTAGCAATACCTGATAAAAATTTAAGTCAATTTATTTGTTTAGTTGAAGTGTGATTTTTCAAAATTATAGCACAAATTCAAAAATTATGTGAAATTTGAACTGTGAAATTCGGTTTTGAGTTGTTAGGCTGTGGGAGGAAGGGCTTTGTGGAGTTGTGGGTTAGAAATTTGATATAAGATTTTTTTGGAATGAAATTTGATACCAGATTCCGAGAGCATATTGAAATCAAGAACTGTTTGGACTTGATTTCATAAAAATAGAATCAGTGATTTTTTATTCGATTCTCAATTCCTCGAACTGAAATTTTTTTCATAAAAAATATTTTTAAACTCTGAAATAGTAACAATCTATATATTTTTTTGAAAAATTTGAATTTTTGAATTTTTTGCTAAGTGATTGGTTCTTTAACTTGAGTTAGTTAGTTGGTATTTCCCATCCTAGGACTATTTGGCCTTATCCTCAGTCTCAAATGGAATTGGGAATTAATCACCCTAACGTTGCAGATAACGTTGAATAATTGCTTTGAAGTAATTCATTGACGCGTGAAAGTCATTTTATATAAAAAAAAGTAAATTTGGAGAGGATTGCCCATGAAAATAACTCGTTACTGTCAATCGTGAATTTTGCAAAGTCTCCAACTTTGCACGCCTCTTTTCTTTAAAAGATAAAATAGTTTTTCTTATACTTTGGTTCTAACTTTGAACAAAAGTCGTTCAACTCCTAAATAGTGTTGAATTGAAATGATGGAGAAATTCAATTGTGAGGAGTAAAATTCTTGGAAATTAAAGAAAAAGGAAAAGTGAACTCGGAGGAAACGTGCATGCTACGAAAGTAGATTAGACAAACTTTCGGTGAAATTACAACTTTTTGCTTTCAATCCTTTGCTCACGGTGACAATTCTCTCTCTATTGATTTTTCCTTTTCACCACCTCTGTTCATCTTTTCCTTTCTTTTCCTTTCTTTTCTTTTGCGGACCCCTTTTCAGTTTTTTTTTTAAAAGTTCCTCCTTTTGCCGACCATAACTTTTTTCTTTCTCTCTCTCTTTTGGCGAATTATTGCATGTTGAAAAATCGCCCATCCCACTTGGGCAAGAATCCTCTGCTATCTTGACTGACCCTCCCACCAAAAAAAAAGAAAAGATTTTCTTGACTTCTTTGGCTGTAAATTCCAGTCTCTGAATGCTGAGATTGCCCTCAAGATGGAAATTGCTCACTCTGACCTTGTCCTCAAGGTTTTGGTTGTTATTCAGAAAATTTAGGGAGATAAAATATTTGAAAAAAAATTTATAGACGAAAAAATTGAGGGTTGATATGGCATTGGTTTTGCAGTTGAGGGGTTTCTATTCTGACACAAAAAAAAAAAAAAAGTCGAGATCAAAATAAGATTAAACCTAAAATTTGAGATTTTTAAGTAATTAGAACCATATAAAAAGAGAAAAGAGAAAGTTGAGGAGCTTCATCTGTTTTTATCATCCGGGGCATATTTATAATTAGATAGCATATGATAATTTTATTTTTACCCCCACTCCCAGTGGATGGGCCCCACAAGTCCTTCCTCAACTTGAGGCTACCACTCTTCTCCACCAAGTTTTTGTCCATTTCTTATTACGAAATGAGTGACTAGGCTCACTGCTCTTCCTTCAACCCATTTAATTAATTTGTAATGTCACGTGTTAATTTATATAAATTAAAAATTTATTTTCCAAAATTTTAGATGGAACATCTTCCTTCAACACGTGCAGTATAATGTTGATTCAAATAATTATATTATATTTTAAATAATACTTTAACATACATAAATTATACGGTTCCTCTTAAATAATGAGGGGTAGCTAATAGGTTTTACTTACCACCCAAAATACACTTGGACATATTATTCTCATCCAACAATTTATTTTATATAGATCTATTCCTATTAAATAATGAGGGATAACTATATTTATAAATATGTTCAATAGGTTTTACTAATCACTCAAAATATATCTAAGCATATTAATATTGTTATTCAATTTGGTTGGCGCAAGATGTGAAGCAATTTGTATGTTTAATGGAAATAAGCTTTATTTTGATATCCACTTGTGTTGTGACAATGCAAGCCAAAAGAATTATCAATGCATTTATTATTTATAGAAAGAAAAACCGACAATCCAAATTAAACTATTGACACTTGAAATTGTGGAGTGTTAAAAATAAAAAATAGTGCTCGTGCATTTCCCGAGCCTTCTTTTTATAGTATTGATTTACATTATTTTATAAGTGCTGAATTATCACATTGAGCTTAACTGCATTATTCTCTAAAGCTAATCAGCTGTAGCTCGTAAGTTAGAGCACTTTGCCTAAAATGCATCTAACCTAAAGGCAGGATGAATGTAATATATATACATATTTAACACTCTAATAGGAGAGTATTAGGTATATTTACCATGTTAACTGTTGTGATACTAACATATTCGGCCTATCAATATATACTTTGTCATATCATCAGTTTGATGTAATCAAGTTGACCTTTGATAACAATAAACACAATTTTATTGAATTCGACACAATATTGTTACCAAAAGGCAATGCCATGACTTTACGTTTTTAAGTTTATCATATTAGTAATTCATTATATGCATGCTATTTAGTTCTGTAAATGTTGCTTTAAGTTTGTATTTGCAATGTGCATTTTTTCACACTCATTTTTACGACATCATATTGCGCAAAAGTTTGCCAAAAATCTTGGCCCTTCAAGTAAATTTCTTATGATGCTAGACTAAGGCTTCTGCAATGTCCTTGGCCTAGATTACACTTGCTAGAAAGGGGAAGATCTTCATATTTTCTCTCAATCTTCCTAGAACAGAGTAGAAACCCAATTGTCTGGAGTGGAGCAGGAAGTATGCAAGGCAGGCCAACCCTAGGGCAAACAACAAAAAGCTTCAGATAATCGGTCAGTATCGAAGTTGGAGGTATCATCTCCGAAGTGACCAACAAAAGTGAAATCTAGGCTAGGAAATGGCATAAAAATCTAGAACTTTTACAAGCACAACCTCACCTAGGATAGTTGTTTACTTAACCATCCCATTTCTTTCCAGGCAATACTGATTTGCTGTCACTCTACCATTGATTTGCTGTCACTCTACATCAAATCCCTTTATTCAGAAAAAAATTGCTGTATGAGAAGCAAGAACAAGGAAAGGACTCATTGACTAAATCTGATAGACCATATAGCTAAATATTTGATTTGAACAGACAGGACACTTACAATATTTCCGATTGGAAAGACACCAAATATACTGAAGCACAAAACCCCATCTTTATCTCCACTGCAAAGGATATGCAAACATTGCTTTGAAGAATTTGAGAGCTCTACAAATGAATCTTGAACATTGTCAGTTAAACCAGCACCTCCGGGTACTAGTCCAGGTGTTTGAGGAACTCTTGGAACTTAGTGCGATCTTCAAATGCCAAAGAGTTACCAGAAGTGTTCTATAAAACAAATAAATAATTACTTTCCAGTTGGAAAATAAAAAGATGAAAAAAAATGAGATTAAAGCTAAGGAGCCAAACAAATCAACAAGTTACAGATGACACCAAACATACGCTTTCAAAAAATCTTCCATAAACCCATACTAAAGCTGTTGGACTATGAAACAAGATTCTATGTTTGAAAAAGAAGTATCTAAGAAAACACACTAAGATAACTACTTAATTGCAAACGAAGCATTATGAAAGGTGCGAGCCATAAGACATCTGCTATTGGTAATAAAGATCATGAAGTTGTACCAACTTTTAAGTTGAAAGATGCCATACTCTATTCACTTGGGCATCCTCCTCTTAGTTGAGACACCATTGTTGCCATATGCGACGTCAAGCTTCTTAGCAGTTTTCCATTCTGCTTAATATTTATACCATGTTAGAATGATTATACCACAGTGTGCATAACTGCTACAGGCACTAGCATATCAAAAGCATCACCCCACATATCCATAGTTCCATCAAGACAGCTACTTTGGTAAGTAACATTCATTATGTACAAACAAACTCATTTCTCATCAAAATGTAATCCATGAAGTGGATGATTAGTAATAAACTGGTAGAAATCTAAAAGAAACAGAATTGCAGCAACCTCAGCCATGTACTCAAGCCATTCTAATCATGACCAAGCAGCTATAGCTTGATAAAAACATAACCAGTTATTTACAAACTTTTCCACCCACAAGCATAATTGAGGCACACACAAATCCTATCATTTAAGAGTCACCTAAATTATTACCTTCCTAATTTGACTGAACAGAACAAATTTACTAACAATTGAAAGAAGCTATTAATTTTGATGAAAATGAGCATCTCACAGACGAATGCTTCAGTATGACACCATCCACTTAGACCATAGATTCTCACAATGAGCTGGACACCCAGTAAACACTATGCCGTAATCTGTCGTTGACAATTGAAATAGTTTCAATTATTGAGGACAACATCAATGGCCAAGTAAAACTTTTGTCCAACACGAGAATGCAATTGAGCACATCAATAAGATTCAACTCCTAAAGTATACAAATCTATTAAATGAGCATATTAATTCTGTATGATATGTGATTAAAGTAATTCACTGTTGATTTCACCGATTAGATATGAGTCAATCAATTTCCTTGATTCATTATTTAACTCAAGCATCAAACAATCTAATGTCAAAAACATTTCATGGCTTTGATGTAGGACCAAGTCCCACAATAAAGAATAAATATTTAGGCATCACACGCAAAATTGCCTAAGCAACACACCTACGGTTTCTTAAGCATCGCACCAAAGATGAATCGCATAACACAACCTGCGAAGAAAAGACTTGCCAAGTTCAATAAATTATCAACTCTATTGAAAAGTAAAAATTACAACTATATTTGTAGACTCTCCAAAAGTTCTACTCCTAGTGGAAATAGGAAACCTCAAAACAAGAAACATTATTGGAGTATATATAAGATCCCACTACTCAAGCTTAAAAAAAAAAAAAAAAAGGAAACTTCGTAAAATCTAATAATACTAAAATCCTAGTTGATAATTTTAGTGATTAAACTCCAAGAAGAATCCTGATCCTTGTTTGAGTTTCAAAGTCAATCTTCCCTAAAAACTAGATAGTCAGGTTGCATGATTTTGTTGGCTGCATCATGCCTAGTGGATGGTTTGATTGTCTTATACTAAATTTTATGAATGGGAATCCAATTACAATACTATGTACATGATCTGTGTCCTTGCAAGTCAAATATTTACTTATTTGACAAAAAGAAAAAATAATTTGTGTCCTTGCAGTCAAATGGGTACTTATTTGACAAAAGAAAAATAATTTGTAGAAATATCTCATGCCTGGAAATAATAACATTGGTCAACTTTGAAGTATCTTTATCATTAGTTATTACCTAACAATAAAAGTAACACCATACTTTACAATTAATTTACATCTGTTATGGAATACCAATCTCAAACATTATGTCAGATTTTATGATTCATGATCCACAATCCATAGATTTAATTTTTTGATTCATGACTCATATTTCCATGTGACAACTAAGGGTGACCCTAAGTGGTTATCATGTCATATCAAAATTGTGGCTACCTACTTAACAGTTGACACAATTAATAAACCAATATTGTTCTGGGTTCAAAGTTCAAACCATGAAACAGAAATTGACTCATGTAATCTATCCATCCAAACAATAGTGCCATCTTGATTAACAACCTGACCTATCACGACCTATTTATACTTAGTTCATTAAGTTTTCTAATAATAATCATACATGAATTTTGTTTCCATAGTGGTTACAAAATACAATTTGATCACACCATATAAATATAACATTTCAGGTAAACCTAGGATTTTGTAAGCTTACAACTAGTTTCTTTTCAAACTAATTTGACATTGATGACAATATGCATCTTGTACATATGCCATGTCGGTCATGTTAGGATAGGAATGACCCATTCAATTCAATCTAATTAGTTAAACGGGTCATTCATCTCTCATAATTTGTTGGGTTGAACTTTTCAATAAAATGGTTGAACAGAGTTTTCCAATAAAAATTTGTGTTAATCTTATTATCCTCAGATTGACCTATCTAGCAATCCATTGTTAACTTGACATTGACAGACATGACCAATAAAAATGGATTGCCATCTCTATTAATAGCTGAATGTTTGTTGAGCAAGTTTGTTATTTGCATTGCATCATGCAGATTTTGAGCAATTCAGAATCTTTCCCAAGAGAGATAAGAGAAGAACACGTTCTGATGATAAAGGACTATTGCAGGAGGAATTTCTAGTTGAGAAGTAATGAGGGTAACATTCAAGTATCAACATAGAAAACTTACTTCGACATCATGCAGTAAAACTGTACATCTTCAAGTCCCAAGACAACAACCTTGCCATCAGGACGCTAGCAGAATCATGTTATACATTTACCTGGAGTAGATTAGAATGATTAAGAAGAGCCAGTATTGATGACACACACAGAAATGTGCAAAGAAAGTGAGTTCATTATAAACAAAAGAAAGAACACAAACAGAGAGAGAGAGGAATAATATGTTCCCAATAAATTAACGGAAGAAGAGGAAAGATAGAGCACACACATTAACCGACAAAATGTTAATCAAAATTTGTGAAGTGAGGCAAAAGTCATAATTGTACAAAATAACTGAGAGGGATCTCGGTCACTTGATAGAGGATTTCTTTGGGCTAGTAGTTCATCTAAAGTGAGGGAATCTATATCTTGTTGGCAGGCTCCAATCCAATATCTGAATCAAAAAACAAATTTTGTTGTTCAACTATGGAAACTCAAGGTGGATTGGATGCACAAAAGCTTTCTTAGGTGAGGATTACAAGTGTACTAGTATTTACAACTTGGGATCTTAATAGAAACCATCGACGGGTTGGCTCAAGTACCGTAGAGCACTCAAAATGTTCTCCATATCCAGAAGATGATATGACGAGTGAAGCATTCAGATTTTTCTGGAAAAAAAAAAAATCTCCTCTCTAAAGTTTTCCAGTGAGAATAGACAGCAAGAACTACCAAAGCTAGGCATCCAATCCTCAGCTCTTACTAATTTGAATTACCAAAAGATTAAGTCATATAGGATTTTAACATAGTTGGATGCAGCTCCTTTTCCTCCTAGTCTCTTGGCTTTGTCCAATTCCTCCCTCTGTCCCTCTCGACCAGATTGTCATACAAGTACGCAGCATAGCTCGAGATATATCCTATTCAAAAGTTAAACTCCCACCAATGAACTTGATTAATCAAAATGATGTGACGAAATGCCCTTCTGTAATGAGAAGAAGATAAATAAACTTCAAGCAATACAAAAAGTGAGAAACTTTCCCCCTATAGTCTATGTTTCAGTATCCACTAAACCTCTGTGTAGTGCACGCTCAGTCAGTAAAAGAATGCTCGATCAGTAAAAGAAGACAAGTCAAAAGTAATATTGCATTGTGAGAGTCACTGCCAGAAATGTAAGATCTTTTTAGATGCCTGATGACATTTAGATGGTATTCTGTAGGGGCTAAACCTGCGAACTCCAAATAGGCATCAAACATTTCTGCATCCAACATATCTAATCTACCTAGCATAAATGGCATCCCCCCAATTCATGTCCTTTATTTTCATGGAAACTTTAATTGGTGTTCAAAGGGCAATGAGAAGGCAATATGGGAGTATGGTACACTTGTGGTTGGTATAGATGACTGTCGGCTAGGCTATGGAAAAATTCTCCCAAGGCAACAACTTGGTCGAGAAGTTGATAAGAATCCATTGCGCCTATAAAAAAGGAAAATCCCTTCATTCAACTAATACCAGCTTGGAATAGTTTACTTGCAACTAAGTCATCTCTAGATTTCCACTCGCATCACCGTCATTCATTCCTCGTTTCTGTGTAAAAAAGACCAACTCCTTAGTTCGATGTCACCACCTCATTTAGACTTTCAAGCACTTTATACCTCTATATTCATCCAATTCTCCATCGAACGCAATTCAAGCTAGATTAGCACTTACAGTGGTTCTTATGCCGAAAAAGGAAGAGTAGCACATTTAGGAAAAGCTAAAGAAGTAGAATGAGATAACGCCAATGACTTAAGGGGCACCAAGCCATCATTGAAGAAACGAACTTTCTTGAGTCGAAGCAATACCCAAGAGAGATTGTCCACAGCCTCTGCCTATTGAAGCGATGAAGCACCCCCACCTTCGTGTCATCCGTGACCATCGCCACCAAATCCTTCTCCGGATTCCACTCCCCCATCTTCACCTGCCACTCGGAGGAAATCGAGCAAAAACCTCAGCAAACCGAGTCGGAAAACAATCGAATCGACCCGCCCGTTAGGAAGTCACAAAAAGAACGCCCGAACGAGAGCCGAACCTGAGAAGCCAAAGCGGGTCGTCGGAACTCGAAGCCGAAACGGAAGCAAGCGCCGGCGACCCTACTTTGTCGGTCTCCATTGCTAGAAAGCTCCGCAAGCAGCTCGAAAACGCAGTGTACAGAAGTGACGGGGGCAGTAGAAGAGCGAGACGAAGAATGGAAAAGCAAAGGGAGGAAGGAGGTCCAACCGGGCCGGGCCGGGCCGGGCCGGGCTTTACGACTATAAGGCCTTGTCAAACAACGCCCGAAACTGCCCTTTCGGGGCCATGGAGGCTGAAGGGTCAGACTCATGAGGCATCACAGTGATGCGAATGGGGTGAATTAATTATTGAAATGTGATTTGGAATAAGGAATGTGATCATCTTCATTTGCTTGAATGACGATTATCACGTTGATGCAAGTGAAAATCCAAAAGCTTCTTTTGACTTGAACCGAACCACCATAAGGCCCAATGTTTTAAGCTATTACATGAACCGATAAAATCCCCGACTTGAAAAGACCAAAAATATTTGGTTCAAGTCATATTGGTTTTGGTATTTTTTACACCCTACTGAGGGTCATCACACCCTTGGCAATTTGGCTCATGTTTTTTTTTTTTTAACTAATATGTAAAAGGTCAACTTAATCAATGGACAGAGGGTAATGAAAGCTTATTGGAGAAAACACCAATATACTTGTATTTTTATATATATATACTAGTAACTACATTCTATGAAATTCCATATGAACTACCTAGGGATAAGAACACTAAGGGTGCCATAAATGTCATACAACATTCACTTGAGTATCACATTGGTGTAAAATTATTTATTTGAGTAACAATTTTGACAATCTGTCATAAGTGGCTTTTTTACTTAATTTTATATCCAACGTGGTTTTCTAAGTCCAGCGTTTTGTCCAACATGGCGAGTTTAAAAAATGTATGTATCTCTCTCCTTCTCTCTAAATACTTCCTCTACTGAAACGATAATGTTTCTCTCTAAATGCTTTGTCAAATGATGACATTTCTTTCTCCCCGAAAACTTCCTCTATGAAAGTCGTAGAGCCCATAGAAGAAAAAGCTTCCTCTCTTGGGCACGTCCTCTGTCTTCTTTACTCTCTCTTGCTTACTCAATGTCACCTCTCTCGCTCAATGGAGACTAAAGGCATGGGAAAAGGGAAAAATGAGGGCTTGGTGCGCGACGAATCTTGTTGGACTTCATGGCCCCAATAGCAAAAAAGGTTGACTTTTATCTTGGTTTTTAATTTGAATTTAATAATATAATTGGGTTTGTGTATAAAAAAAGCTGGGATGCTTGGGAGTTGCATGGAAAGATGATTGTTCTTTCGCAAAGGATATGATCATTCATTCATTCGACGAGCTTGTTTGTTTTATATTTGTTTCCACTCAATGTCATGGCTACGTCATAGCATCTGTCAATTGGCTCTGAAAAACTTACTGTCAAATGTGTGTTTTCAGTGCAAGCCTTACCAGGATTTTCAAGACCTCTGCAACTTTGATGAAAAACAATTTTGGCGGAGGAAAGGAGTTCCATTGTGGGGCAAATCATCTCAAAAGGGTTGAAATTGTCGGGTTCCAATTCGACTTTGTTAAATCATAACCTCTGTTTGCCCTGGCTAAATTTCTTCTCAAGGAGGCAGTTGGATTGGAGAAGATAATAATTGACACTGAATTAAGGATGTCGCGTCATGGGGTGCCTGTTGAGCCTCATGATCTTTGGGATTTCCTTGAAGTGATTCAACTGCAAGAAGGCCATCGAAAAGCTTCACAAAATGCTAAAGTAATAGCCAATTTTCGTTTCAGTGGACTCCATTACGAGCCATGAAAGCATAAGCAAATCACAGGTAGACGGTACACCTTGAAAATAGAATTACTTCTCTTTTTGTGCCACTTGTGACAGTGTGTGAAAACAAAGTACGTGAACAATAAGTTGGGTTTAACAAATGATATGATGTTGCTTCATTTTTAGTTTTTCGAGCTTGACGTTTGTTTTGGATCGAGCTTTTCCAACTTTCATGAGCAATTTTTCCTCTCATCGTATGTTGTATCATGAGCTCCTTTTGAGCCCCAAGATAGCTACATCGACATGAGACTCCTTTTTGGCAAGGATAAAGCATTGGTCCCCTTAGTTTACAGTGAATTCTCTTATTGGAGTTGTGCCTTAGTAGTGTGTACGTGAAAAATATTAGAGAATCTATCTGGACTAGCACCATCATAAAGAGTCCTGAAGCAATCTATCTAATCAATAGCTATGATGGTCTCGATCTATATAGACCAAGGCTAGTTAATTATTTCCCTAGCATATGCCCAAGCGCTTGTATTGGTGTAACATGAAAATTGACATGTCAATGGTGGGACCTACCTTGCCATGAAAGGCATATTCAAATATCTCTATGTGATAAAAACAAATGCAAAGGAGTTTTGTAATCTCATACTTTTACCATTTAATACCATGAAATGTCGTTGGTGCATTATAATCTCATAATACTAATGAGAAGTAAAATCCTAAGATGTGTGTGTAAAATTAAGACTGGAGCAAAGTGTGGCGCGCATGACATCGGTGGATAAAGCGGGAGCAGAGCATGATGTCAACTCCTTGACCATTGACAAGATCAAGAAGATTAACAAGTTCCTCGATGAACCCTAGGGAATCTAGCATCATAGCGGTAATCCATCTATCCTGCGCAGGGGTTTTCTAGGCTGGAAAATTCGAAGTCGTTCTGCTGTCATATTTAGTTTCCATACACTCTAATTTTCCTCCTCACCATACACAAGAGTGAATGCCTTTCTTGCTGTCTCGGTGTTTAATCAATCTTAGTTAGTGCAGGTTCCTATGTTGAGATGAAATTCCATAAGCCCCACGACAAATCCAGCCTATCGGTCTGCCTATGATTTTGATCCCTCCATATAAAAAACTAATTTTGATCCAAACTTGAAAGATCCTCATCCTTGAGACCAGCTCTGACGGCGAAAACCGTGCCCGGCACTCGGATACTTCCTTGAGCTGTTTTTCGACACCAACCCATGTTCCAAGATTTCCGATGAATCACGATTTAACACGTTTGAACTCTTAGTGATCGATCGTGGCCCTTCAAAGATCCAGAAGCAAATCCATACCCTAAGACTAATGGCTATGTTAATCTGACATGGCGTTATCCACACATGCTGCTGTGTCGAATTTTTGATGGCCTTAATTAATGAAGCTATGTGGGAAGGAGAAGGTGGTCATGGACGTTCGTCGGCGATCGATGCAGAGTTCGTTCCTGACCATATGTGGAGAAAATTGCAGAAGAGAAAGAGCAGAGAGAGAGAGAGAGAGAGACAGAGAGAGAGAGAGATTTGATTAAATTAGTCAAGGCGGACTTATTTGAATTAACGGGCGGGCCAAGCCAGGTCGGATCAGACTATATTACAAACATAATAGGTACTTCAGGCTTCACAACGAGTCTCCATGGGCTCAAAAGTGGTGGATTAATTATTTCATTGTAATTTGAGAAAAGGAAATACTGCTAAAACCCTAAATTATACTCACTATGCTATAATTTAACAAACCTTTTTTTTTTTCTGCATCGCGAAAACCCCTCAACTCGAACTCATAATAGCGTGCCTAATATACCCTCCATCTACTGTAGAAATCCTAAACTTTATTCGATATGACACCAATACATTAAAAAAAAAAAAGAATTGTGTCATCAATACTCCAGACTTAAATCAACATTACGAAAATTTAGGCCACTATTGTCATTGTGAGCATATTTTTTATTGGCTCGGTGACAAAAATAAAAAAAAATTGAGTATTGATTTCGTAATGACTTAATTTAAGATTTTTAGTAACATAAAAGAAGTATGAGTTATTAACGTCAGAGTGAATGTGATGTAGAATTTTTTGTATCATCAATACATCGCAAAAGTAATGTGATCATTACTCATATGAGTTAATGAAATTGGCATCCCACAAATGCAATAATTCACAGCTTGCACAGATGTCAAGATGATGGGACAGCTCGCACTAGACAGATTGATCCGCCGTGACCACTCGAATTAAAGCCTGAACACATGTGGTTGCATTGCATATGTCTCAACGAAAGCTTGTGATATGCTTATTGCTCCAACGTATACGGGCTACTCCTTCAATTTTGGTTCGTGCCTTAACTTAATCTATCTAGTAGGCTAAACCCTTCCACATCGCTTCTGAAAAAGCTGAGTTTTATCTTTAATATTGTTAAAAGAGAGGCATTGTGAGAAGTGGCACAAAGTGAAACAACCTAAGAAGACCTGCAGTGAGGCTCTCTTGGGTCACGAAGGTACTTCGGTGTGTTTAATTACCAAGCTGTTTTGATAATTAGGATGACATGTTTATATTTTGTCGTTTTCATTTTTGTAGTTTGAGTAAATTGCATCCAACATCACTGCCTTCCTTTCCTTCTCTAAGGATTGCCTCCTCACCTTGATGTTTCAAAAATATGAGATTTTATAACTTTTATAAACATTCAAACTTGACTTTCAAGTTAAAGGGAAAATGAAAATACAAAAGTATAGCCAAATGTGCATGATAAAATCTGTTTGGAACCAAATAAAAGGATTCTAAAACTTCCCATTAGACTTTTGGCTTTGTCCCTGCTAAAATCCTTCCGATAATTACATATATCTACAAATTGGGGAATTTAGAACTTTTGAGATATTGGATATAATATAACTAGTGAATTTTGTCTGTGAGAAATCTCAGTCAATTATCAAATCAATTGACTTTCACTTCCATCTCCCTTTAGACATCCTGAAATCGGTGAAGAAAAATCACCTTTCTAGGTGCAATTGACTTGGATCAATAACCAAAAATGCAAGAAGTAAAATAAGAAATCTTCTTTGCCAGTGCAATTTGTGCTATGCATATACAAGACAAAGAAAAGAAAATCCAAGACTAATTCTATCATAATGTGAGCAGTAGAACCAATGATGATGTTTATGAATGAGAACATGAACTTATTTAGATCCTCAATAAGGATCGATTGCAGTGTCATTGGTTTGTCCAATGAGGTGAATTCCAACAAGACGCAAGAGATCATTCAAGTATCTACCAATTTGTTTCCATCATTTGGAGCTTCATGTTAAAAATTGAAAATCTTTACTACAACCAAGTAAGACATTTTGCAGCAGCATAACGAATCGCGCTTATAAAGCACTTTTTTCTTTGTTCAACGTGTAAATCATCATGTCACCAAAACGACACAAGCAATTGTACACTAATAGTCAGAGAGCACCTCTAAAAAATAATACCTTTAATTTTGCTTACATCTGGCTTCTAAGGATCTTTAAAAGACACGTAATACCTTCCAAAACGACGACTGTAGCACCAATATAAAAAACTTCAGATCCTGGGTGCTACTTCTAATAACTCCTTGTTTCTACTTATGCTCGTTATGCTGAATGCATTTTGAAATCAATTAAGCATTCTTAGAATCTCTAGGGAGGCATACAAGTTGCTCGTAGAATTCAAGCAATTTGCCAGGATTAATTAGCCTTTTTTTCTCCTTTCATGTCTTTTAGCTTTGAGGACCAACTTTTTTAACATCACGCAACAAATACATTACTGCATAAAGCACAGAATTTAGTTCTAGACAATCAGCATCTAACCCATCAATCTCAACCCTCTTTAGCTGTCGAGCCATACCCACAAACAACTTCTAATGGCAATATTCCTCTGCAATAACATTTCCAAACACCGACTCATTCTTGATCTGCAAATTGATAGCAAGCCTAAGTTTCTTTATTTGGAACTTGATGGTGGTAGCTCCCCATCACCAATTTCGTGACGTGATGCTTAACAAGATCGCCATGAACCCTTAACTTGATGAGCATGTAAGTAGTCATCTTGAAATTTAGTTCGGCCTCAACCAAAGAAGATTTTTAATTTGGTATGAACTCTCCCTTAAAAGAAATCGCCTAATGGGCACAATTTGAAGATGAGCTGCCAAAGTTTTCAAGATTGAACCTTGACGATGAGAATCAATCACCAACTCTCTCAAACCTCTTGACTCAATTATGATATTATTGAAAATTTTGCAATATTTCAACTCTAGGAATTCTAGAACAGGGTTGCCACTCGAAACTCTAATCATCGCATCATCCTTCAGTGCATCTTCAATTCGTAATGTCTTCAGTGAACACCAATTTATGGTACCCAATGTTGAAAAACAGCAATGGGACGAGCAAACTCACCACTGTAGTGCCCGGAACAAGATTTGTGGCAACGCATAATAGTTATTCCAATTCTATTTCATTTAGTTATTTAGTTTAGCTTTAAGCAATTTTTTATTATTAGAGCAATAACAGTTTCATCCAACATGTGTTGTCTCAAGCTTCAAGAGATGAAAAATGATTTGAGATGTGAAACAAAGAAGTCATCCAGACAATGCACATAAATTCAATGGTCTAAACTAAACTTCACATGTTTATATGGTGAAAAGGCTATGACAGTTAACGGACAAGATCTTTCCATATGGAATGAAATGGAAATCCATGGTTGATGGTTTGTTGCATGTGATGGAGACATGTGGGCATTGTTTATTTGCCACCTCGTTATAGTGACATGAGTAGGCCTAAACGGATGGATTGGATCGGGTTGAGTTTGGATAGGATTGTTAAATATGACTCGAGTTTGAGCGTTTGCTAAAACGCAAAATTCGGTAGACTCGCGAAGGAAATATAAAAATAAAATAAAGGAGGAAAGTTGATTGCTTGCGAAATCCGAACGATGAAGTCCTCTCCTTTGCACGCGTGAAGATCTCCACGTGAAGCCAAAATAGGAAAGTAGTGGGGCCCAAGGTCAAAGGTTTGACCTTGGGCACACCCACGTATAAAACAGAATTTTTTACATGGGTTTCTTGCTTCTTCTTTTTCGTTGGTTGGGTTGCCGGCCAAAAACCCTACGTAGAAGTTGCAAAAGGAAGCCATGAAAGAGGTCTTCTTTTCGGGGTGTTGCTGTTGCACCTGTACGAGAGAAAAAGGAGGAGCTGCATATCTTCAAGCTGAAGCGCGATCAAGAAAAGGAGTTCTTTTTCAGCGTTTGTTTTTGAGCTTGTGTGATAATTTTGTGCCGTGACTTGGGTTTGGGAAACACCGAGAGAGTGTTTGAGTGACTTGAGTGTGTAATCTCCTTGTATCGCTTGATCTATAGTGAAATTCGCTGCTGCTCTCCCCATGGACGTAGGTCTTTACGACTGAATCACGTAAATCCGGTGTCTGATTTATTTTCTTCTTCCATCTATATTTTGTTCGATCGCTTGCCCCATCGCAACAAGTGGTATCAGAGCTAGGTTTGGCTGAGTTGAAGCAAATCGATGGCGACAGAAGAAGTAAAAGTGAGAATCAACAAATTTGATGGGAATGATTTTAGTTTCTGGAAGATGCAGATTGAAGATTATCTTTACCAGATGAATCTGCACTTGCCTTTATTTGGGGAGAAACTAGAGACGATGAAGCAAGCTGATTGGGATTTGCTGGATAGACGAGCTATGGGTGTTATTCGGCTGACGTTGGCTCGTAACGTCGTGTTTAACATCCTGAAGGAGAAGACCACTGCTGATTTGATGCAAGCCCTGTTGGATATGTACGAGAAGCCCTCTGTGATCAACAAGGTCTGTTTGATGCGACGTCTGTTTAACTTGAAGATGAAAGAAGGTGCGTTAGTTGCAGATCATATCAATGAATTCAATATGATTGTTAGTCAATTGAGTTCAGTTGAGATTGATTTTGAAGATGAGGTACGTGCTTTGATTCTATTATCCTCATTGCCTGATAGTTGGAATACTACCGTTACTACTGTTAGTAATTCCTCTAGGTCAACAAGTTTGACGTTTGATGGGGTTCGAGATTTAATTCTGAGCGAGGACATTCGTAGAAGAGAATCTGGTGAATCTATATCTACTGCTCTAGTAGGTGAAAATAGAGGAAGATCTGTAACACGTGTGGGTAATGGTAGTACTAATATGAATAGACGTAGTCAATCTAGGACTGCTAATGTTGTCTGTTGGAGTTGTGGCAAGAGGGGGCATCTTAGAAGGGATTGCCTTAATCTGAAGAATGAGAATGGTAAGGGAATTATGGTTAATTCTGCAGATAATGTTGCAGCTGTAGCAGATAATGCTGATTATGTCTTGTCTGTCACTGATTATTCATCGTTTGATGGATGGATTATGGGTTCTGGTTGTTCTTTTCATGTCACACCAAATAGAAACTGGTTTATCACTTATCAGTGCACGGGTAGTGATAAAGTCCAGTTAGGGAACAACGCTGAGTGCAATGTTGTGGGTGTTGGTGATGTTAAAATCAGAGTGCATGATGGTATCGTGAGGACATTGACTGGAGTAAGGCATGTTCCGAAATTGAAAAAGAACTTAATTTCCTTGGGTGCCCTAGATTCAGCTGGTTGCAGGTATTCTTCAAAATGTGGAGTTCTGAAGGTTGTTCAAGGTGCCCTAGTGATAATGAAAGGAATCAAGCACGATGACCTGTATAAACTTCAATGTGAGACAGTGATAAATTTCGCTGTGGAGACGTCGGATACATCTGTTCGAGAGTCTATTGACTGCTCGAGGAAGACCTAGGTGTTTGTGCCAAGGCACAAGTTTGATGCTGGTGTCAGGATCTTGCAGTCAAGAACTTTGATCGCGATGGAGACTGGTAAGTCGATCAAGCATGTGCAGATTGACAATAGCATGGAGTTTTGCTCAGAGCTGACAAATAAATTTTGCATGAAAGAGGGCATAGTGAAACACCACACTAGTGCCAGTAAATCACAACAATTTGCAGAATTGATGAGCAGAACATTACTAGAGATGGCTCGAAAAATTATCTCTAGTGCTGGTATTGCTAGGAGAATCCTAGCTGATGTGCTTAATATGAAAAGCTACTCGGTGAATAGATTCCCTTCAACTGCTATTAAATGGCAGACTCCTAAAGAAGTGTTGTCAGGTAACGTTGCTGATTATTCTATTCTTAGAATGTTTGGTTGCCCATGTTATTTTCGAGTGAGTGATGGTAAGCTCGATGGGAGGGCAAGGTGCATATTCCATGGCTTTGCACAAGGTGAGCGAGGTGATCTGTTGTGGTGCCCAGATATAAATTCACCTGTTAATAGCAGATAAGTTACCATTGATGAGTCTCCAATACTTCTGACTAGGAGTGATTATAGCAATGTTAATACGGATCTGAACGGTGTTTAGCTTGAGGTGGAGTTGCGACCAAAAACACTTGAGGTAGCGAGTACGAGTATTAGCAAAGTAATCGACATAGATGGTTTTTGTAGCGAGGTGGAGTTTATAGAGCCAATGGTTGCTGTAACTGCTGAAATTAACAAGGTAAGTATTCGATCTTCTGATAGATATGGATGCAATAATGGTTTTGCTTTATCTGTGGTTAAGGAGGTTGTGTCAAAAAATTCTTACGGAGTAGTTAAAAGTGCATGTAGAGTTGGTATTCGATGAGGTCCTCGGTTATGGCAAAGTTCAAGCGAGGCTTGGACTTGAATAATATCTTCGGCGGTTGAGCCATCGGAGCTATGGGAAAGTAGCAGCGAGTTTGAATTTTTTGCGAAGCGATTGCGACTTAGCTCAAATGTCGAGCCAAGGTGGAGATTATTAAATATGACTCGAGTTTGAGCGTTTGCTAAAATGCGAAATTCGGTAGACTCGCGAAGGAAATATAAAAATAAAATAAAGGAGGAAAGTTGATTGCTTGCGAAATCCGAACGATGAAGTCCTCTCTTCTGCACGCGTGAAGATCTCCACGTGAAGCCAAAATAGGAAAGTAGTGGGGCCCAAGGTCAAAGGTTTGACCTTGGGCACCCACGTATAAAACAGAATTTTTACGTGGGTTTCTTGCTTCTTCTTTTTCGTTGGTTGGGTTGCCGGCCAAAAACCCTACATAGAAGTCATAGAAGGAAGCCGCGAAAGAGGTCTTCTTTTCGGGGTGTTGCTGTTGCACCCGTACGAGAGAAAAGGAGGAGCTGCATATCTTCAAGCTGAAGCGCGATCAAGAAAAGGAGTTCTTTTTCAGCGTTTGTTTTTGAGCTTGTGTGATAATTTTGTGCCGTGACTTGGGTTTGGGAAACACCGAGAGAGTGTTTGAGTGACTTGAGTGTGTAATCTCCTTGTATCGCTTGATCTATAGTGAAATTCGCTGCGGCTCTCCCGTGGACGTAGGTTTTTACGGCGAACCACGTAAATCCAGTGTCTGATTTATTTTCTTCTTTCGTCGATATTTTGTTTGATCGCTTGCCCCATCGCAGCAAAGATCGAAAATAGTTTGACCCAGATTGATCAATTTAATCCGTTTTGAACAAATTATATGTGATGCAAATCGAGCAACCCATACTCGATTGGAGTCGGGATCCATTTCAAGTGATTTTCCCCCTCTCTTTGTCTTTGACTAATCAACTAAAGAAGTTACTTGATCTAGTCCAAATTTTATTCTTGTATCACTTCCCAATAGGCATAATTCCAGTAGATGAGTAGCCGATATATCCAAGAGCAAACCATCACGGGCATATAACCTGTTAGAGTTAATCACCAACTCTCTCACAGCTCTTAATCCAATTCTCATGTGCTTCAAGCTTATGCAGTCTTTCGACTCAGGAAACTACAAAACAAGGCACCTCCTCAAAAGTCTTCGATCCATCAACTTGGCATATTGAATGCGCAGTGTCTTCAGCGAAGACCAATTCACAGCATCTATCAACCAAAAATCGCCTTGAGACAAGTGCAAACTTAACAACGTAGTGAGGTGGAAGTGCAGGTTTAACGACAACTCTTCGACGCCATGCCCGATTACAAACTCAACACTCAACGCAGCTATTAATACTTGAATCCAACAAGGGGCCTGCAAACTCAACACAGCTATTAATAATTGAATCCAACAAGGGGTGATAGGAATTTTTTTCAAGTTTTGGAACATTTTTTTCAGAGAAAAGCTCTATAAGATAATGCATTCTACTACTCAAGTATTAGATGAATACAAATGAGGGGCCGACATTCCTATTTAGACAAGAGTCCCTCATGTAACATTCATTGATTGGTTCTCAATCTAATGATGGAGATTTATATAAGAGTCTATCAACGGGAAAATTACCAAAAAAGTCCTAAACTTATTGTAATTATGCTAATTCAATTATAATTTTTTTTTTGGTCAATTAAGTTCCAAACTTTTTATAATTGTGCTAATTTAGTTCTTAGGCTGAAATTGGTCAGCCGGCACTAATGTGACTGCCGATCGGTGTCAGCGACAATTTTTTTTAATAATATTTCATTTAATTGAATTTTATTAATTTTTTTTATCTCTCTCTCTCTCTCCTCCTTCTTTTGGCTTCGACGATCAGGCAAGCTCACCTTGCTGTTGCTGGGCGAGGGCGAGCTGGTTCGGCCACTAATGGGGCGAGCCCCCGCCGGATCTGGCGAGGGCTCACCTTGTTGTCATTAGGCAAGTTGCTTGCCTGACCACTAGCAAGGCGAGCCCTCACTAGATTCAGTGAGGGGGGCCTCACCGTTGCTAGGTCTAGTGAGGCGAGCGCTTGCCAGATCCAGTCGGGGCTCGCCTCGTTGTCGTTGGGCGAGTTATTCACCTAGGCACTCGTGAGGTGAGCCCTTGCTAGATCCAGCGGGGGCTTGCCTCGCTAGTGGTGGCCAGGCGAGCTCGCCCTTTCCTAGCAACAACAAGGCGAGCCCTCCCCTGATTTGGCGGGGGCTTGTCCAGCGATGGCCAACTCAATCCGGCAACCGGCCAGACAAAGGAAGAAGGAGGGAGGAGGGAAAAAAAAGAGAAAAAAAATCCAAAAAAAAAATTTCATAAAACATTATTAAAAAAATTGTTGCTGGTGCCAGCCGGAGGCCACATTAGTGTTGGCTGGCCAATTTTGATCGGAAGGACTGAGCTAGCACGATCGCAAAAGATTTCTGACTCAATTAGCCAAAAAAAAAAAAAAATTGGCACAATTTTAGTAGGTTTACGACTCTTTTGGTAATTTCCCTGTTTATCAGCTACCGTTATGATAGGAATTTTCTAGAACATTCTACGTTTGTCGTGTCGTTCATCCTTTGGAATATTCTAGAAGTCTCTGGAAACTCTAGGAGACTTGATCAATCTTTTTCAGTCCTTTGTTCATTTGTGTATATTTTGAAAATACACAAAATATGTGCAACTTTTGCTATTAACAATAGCTAAATAGAAGGAATTCTTTAATGCACAATCTCATCTAAAAGTGTGCGTATATGAAATAAGAAAATGTAAATTATACCAAATGGAAATAAAATTTGTTTTCTCTTTCTATGCCACTTTAGATGGTGCGTGAAAACCAAGTATGTTGACACTATAAGTTGGGTCTAACAAATGCTTTGACATGGCTTCATTTTGAGTTTTTTAAGTTCGATTTTTTTAAATTACTTATTTCTTGCGTAATAAATGAACTCTACTATAATCGGGTCTGGGTAGGCTCAAGAGGGGTGGGCTTACGTATAAATGAGCTTAAGCTCTAGAAAGAAAAAAAAAACTTAATTGCCCGAGTTAGCCTGATATGTGATATCACATCCAAACGCTCTATTTACTAAGCATAGACATAAATAGGTGGTGAAACTTGCAAAATTCTACCCGAAAAGTTAAGCATAAATGACTTCTCAGAGATAATTCCTTAGCAAAAACCACATTCGTGATCAAGTTTGGCATCTCATGAGCTTAGGAATGACATAATCACATCTTAAATTACATACACGTTCCCTTTTCTTTTCTTTTTTTCAAACTGGCTGACAAATGTGGCACCAGAGAAGATCGTTTTTGTCTCCCAATCATGCCAAGTACAGACTGCGATGCATGTTGCACGTCTCTATTTTGACGCTGACTCCATTGTTCTACTTAAAAAAAGGTTGCTGACTTTGTGTATCAAATTCTATCCAAATTAGACTTGTATTGAAGGTTGGAAGCCAAAATAAGTAGGAGACGTGTTAGCAAGCGTCGTGGGGGAGCTACGTGGAGAGGACTAATCGCTCGGCCCCGGCTACCAACTAATACATTCCATGCCATTTAGTTCCCCCTTTTCTAGGACTATCTATTGATTTGTTTTTTTGGAATGTCGAGTTATTATCGCATGGCATAAGCACCATGGGGTGGCTCTTAACTTTTTTTCTCCATATAAATGTACTTAAAATGAAAATACACCTAAATGAACTATTAAAGTGGCTTTTAGAAAATAGGAGGGATATTTAAATAATTTCATACAGAAAGGGAAATGTTCTTAAAAAAAAAAAAAATCAAACGTTTAAATATTGCCAACTCTATCGACATATATTTAGATAATATTTAGTCACTGAAAATTTAACTATCCATATTATGATTAGGGTAATAAGAATAGTTTGAACAATAGCTTTTCAACTTAATTGCAATGCAGAGGAATTGCATTGCGTCCATGAATGCAATGAAACTCTTAAACATTTGGATACCATTGGTGGGTAGAGAGAACGATATATGTGGATTAGAGCTCCGAGTGGAACACCATCGTTTAGACAAGACAATGGTTTTGACCGTGTCTTTTGTAGCCAAGAAGGAGAAGATATGAAGGATGATGGCACCGGGCAATTGACTGATGTAATCCACTGAGCTTCGGGTTTCATCCCGATCGGAAGGACGAGGTGATCGTGGACGGGGATGTTTTCCAGTTGGATTGGCAAACAATTCGATCCGGGCCTTGTATGGAGGATTCGTCAAGCCTTTTGCCTGTGGTCCCCGACGGCAATGGAGCAAAAAATTAGGCCTTATTCGCATTTTCCCCAAAGCTTTATCAGAACAGAGACTAGACCCACAAACTCTTCTTATTTTTCTTCAAAATTCAAAAAAGAAAGATATCTAACCTTTGGTTAAAAATGGAAATAAATTTAGATAGTTTAAGATAATAATTCTCAAGAGCCTATAAAAATTATTACTAACAGAGAGCAACTATCATATCCTTTTCTTTTTGGTAATTTTCCTTTTTCACTATATTTGTACTTATTCCTTTTCTTGTTTTGGATTATTGTGGCCGTGGCATGAGCCCACACGAGGGCCATGTTAATGTACCTGCCACACCTATTATTCTTAAAATTTAAAATACTCCAAAAGAAAGTATCATGATGCTTTTTCAAAAATAAGAGAGTCGTTGGATTAATGTTTTCACAAATAAGTCGTATATTTATTAATTATTCAAGTATTTTAATGCGGCTGATTCCATCAACATAAACTTAGAGCTAAACTAAGCTATATATATATATATATAAGCTATATATATAAAATAAATGAAATATATTCAAATCACTTGATTTTTTTCGGCAAAAAGTTCTGAAAAAATTCACTCAACCTTCTTCATAGCGGACTTCAACTTTTGCAAGCCATCGAAGGCAATTGTTCCGCTCTTTTGTTTATTTTACTTTTCCTCTTTAGTACTTTTCAGTAAATTTATTTATTTTTCAAGCTATAGTGGCTGTGACATGAACACCACATGTTAGTCCCCTTAAATTTGTTGTCATATCGATATTTTCCAAATCAAAAATTTTTAAAACATATTATCTTCCAGAATAAGAAGGATATTGAAGAATTTTTTTTTTTCAAAAATAAGTTGTGAAATTACAAATTATGGAAGGATTTTAATATAGCAACTTCTATCTATAGATTTAACCTAACAGTATAAATGTCTAAATTATAATTAGAGTATAAAAAGTTGAAGAATTATTAAGATATGTTTAAATGCTAAAAAGAGTAATTTTTAACAAATCATGAAAAATGTGACTCGTCGACATAGTTGGTCAATAATTTTTGTATTTTATGACCATTGTGCAAAGAGGGTAACTATCTCTACCCTTTTCATTTTGATTAATTTCTCTTTGTAATGTTTTCAATTTATTTTATTTATTAGAGCTAATTTATCCTTTTTAATTTTTTTTTTTTATAATCTCTTTGGCAACGGCTGAATACTATCGTTACCTTTTTTCTTTCTAATGGTTTACCCTTCCTAGTACTTTAGCCCAGGTTCACATATCAAGCCCAAGCCTATTTAAATATAGCCTCAAGTCCACCGCAATTACAATAAGCCCAAAGGCACCAAAGCCCGCCCAAAAAACCTAATTCTCCGTTTTTGTTCTCTCTTCCTACGCCCGGTCTGCATCACCAGGAAGAACAGAAAATGGACTTTGCAAGGCCAAAGCTCGCCAAACCAGAATATCGGCAAACAAAGCGATAAAATAAAGGCGCACGAAGTGGAAGATAGCTGTAGGGATCCATCAAAAAACGCATCTAACGAGCGACGGGCACCGACGATGGACTGAAAACCAAAAGCAATCGCATGAACTTCACTTAGGCATTTCGTCGAACATGGGGTAGGCACCGTTCGGGAAGGAAAAAACTGAGTCCATTAAGGCCCAAGTTTGCAACTATGTTCCGCACGAACAGTAAACAGACATGTCACGGATGTTGGAAGTTTGTTTATAAAAGAAACTAAGTGCATTTTCCTTGTCCCACATAGGAAAACTGGAAGAAAGTGAGCCAATTAATAAGTGTGGGGGTTTCCTTTATGTATTTAAAGAAATGATTGGGTGTGGGCTAAACCCCACCATACCCGCATGCGGGTATACGAATAATTGCGCAATTTTCCTTTGTTATTTTATTTTTTATTTTGTACGGTTATCTTATTAACTTTAATCAATTCAAAGGTTGTTTTTTTTTTTTTTTTGTTTATTGAGAATTTTCGGAAATTAAAAAAATATAAATAATAATTTTGAAATTTTATTCATTAAATAATTATTGTTTTTATTTCGAATTTGTTTGTGTCTTTTCAAGATAACCTTTAAAGAAGATACCCATTCAGTTTGCAACCTACAAATGGACGCATTTGTTTATTTTGGGCAATTTTCAAAAGGATACGTTTGTTCATTTTTCACAACTTTTCACGAAGAGTTGCTTATGTTTTTAATATTGTTATATATATATATATATATATATATATATATATATATATATATATATATTGAGGAAGAACGAGTGTGTGATCATTTTTCCTCTTTTCGAGTCTTCTTTTTAAAAACTATAGCCATCCTTTCAATTGTTTCCTAGAAAGATCTTAGAGAAATACTAGAATTGCTATCTAGTATTCTCATTTGAGACTTTATTGTATTCTGGAGGATATTTTCCGGTAACCATTAGCAACTTTGTGGGGCAAATAAATTATTAAAGAAAGTGATATCACGCTTCAAAATTTGACATGAGTATTCTAAAGATTCTTCTTCATTGTTTTACCCAATTCGAAGTCATATTTTCCCAAAAATTTTAAGGATTTATTTTGTTCAACAATAGAGTTGAAGACAATCAAAGTCATGAATCAAGACATGGTCAAACTAGACCAGTTCGATGGGAACAACTTTGCTTGCTGGAGGGACAAGATAATTATTTTTATTTTGAATTTTGTTTGTGTCTTTTCAAGATAACCTTTAAAGAAGATACCCGTTCAGTTTGCAACCTACAAATGGACGCATTTGTTTATTTTGGGCAATTTTCAAAAGGATACGTTTGTTCATTTTTCACAACTTTTCACGAAGAGGTGCTTACGTTTTTAATATTGTTATATATATAGACACACACATGTCAGATTGAGGAAGAATGAGTGTGTGATCATTTTTTTCATCTTTTCGAGTCTTCTTTTTGAAAACTACAGCCATCCTTTCAATTGTTTCCTAGAAAGATCCTAGAGAAATACTATAATTGCTATATAGTATTTTCATTTGAGACTTTATTGTATTCTGGAGGATATTTTCTGGTAACCATTAGCAACTTTGTGGGGCAAATAATTTTTTAAAGAAAGTGATATCACGCTTCAAAGTTCGACTTGAGTATTCTAAAGATTCGTCTTCATTGTTTTAGCCAATTCGAAGTCATATTTTCCCAACAGTTTTAAGGATTTATTTTGTTCAACAATAGAGTCGGAGACAATCAAAGTCATAAATCAAGACATGGTCAAACTGGACTAGTTCGATGGGAACAACTTTGCTTGCTGGAGGGACAAGATAATTATTTTTATTTTGAATTTTGTTTGTGTCTTTTCAAGATAACCTTTAAAGAAGATACCCGTTCAGTTTGCAACCTACAAATGGACGCATTTGTTTATTTTAGGCAATTTTCGAAAGGATACGTTTGTTCATTTTTCACAACTTTTCACGAAGAGTTGCTTACGTTTTTAATACTGTTATATATATAGACACACACATGTCAGATTGAGGAAGAACGAGTGTGTGATCATTTTTCATCTTTTCGAGTCTTCTTTTTTTGAAAACTACAGCCATCCTTTCAATTGTTTCTTAGAAAGATCCTAGAGAAATAATAGAATTGCTATTTAGTATTCTCATTTGAGACTTTATTGTATCCTGGAGGATATTTTCCGGTAACCATTAGCAACTTTGTGGGGCAAATAAATTCTTAAAGAAAGTGATATCACGCTTCAAAGTTCAACTTGAGTATTCTAAAGATCCGTCTTCATTGTTTTACCCATTTGAAGTCATATTTTCCCAACAATTTTAAGGATTTATTTTGTTCAATAATAGAGTCGGAGACAATCAAAGTCATGAATCAAGACATGGTCAAACTGGACTAGTTCGATGGGAACAACTTTGCTCGCTGGAGGGACAAGATGATGTTCTTACTCACTGCTCTGAAGATTTCCTACATATTGGATCCTAACTTGGCGCCTATAGAAGATCCGAAGCCTATCATCGAAGGAGGACAGCCAAGTGCAGAAGCCATTGATAGGGTTAATAAAGAGAAAAAGAAATGTGCAGAGGACGAATTACTTTGTCGAGGACACGTTCTGAATACTCTGTTCGATCGTTTGTACGACTTATTCACTGAAATGAAGTCGGCTAGAGAAATTTGGAATGCATTGGAATTCAAATACAAAGCAGAGGAGCAAGATACTAACAAATATCTAATTGCAAAGTATTTTGATTTCAAGTTTATTGATACTAAACCATTGCTGGAACAAGTCCATGAATTGCAAGTGCTTGTGAATAAAATCCATGCCCTCAAGATTGATATTCCAAAAGCTTTTTAAGTTGGAGCAATTATTGCAAAATGCCTCCAAGTTGGAAAGACTATGGAAAAAGGCTGATGCATAAGTCAGAGGACTTTACTTCGGAGCAAATATAGAAACATCTTCGCATTAAGGAAGAGTCACGTTTACGTGATAATTTTGTTTTGTACAATTCCAAGGTGAATGCTGTGGAAAGAAAACGGAAAATCGGCCAAAACTTCAAAGTAAAAAGCGGGCATAAATTTAAGAGAACACAAAAGAAGAAAAAATGGTTGTTATTTTGTCTGTGGCAAATAGGGACACTATGCCAAGGAATGCATTCACCGCAAGAGCATTTCAAAAGACAAGATCATTCCAACAGTGAAGGCAAATGCAAATCTGGTTGAAGAAAATTATGTGGCCATGATTTCAACAATGTTTTCAAACATGAAAGTTTATGAAATTAGTGATATGATGGCTATGGTTTCTGAAATCAATTCTACCACTTTGTCCAATCCGGTTGGTAGTTAGATTCTAGAGCAACAGTCCATGTGTGCAAGGACAAATACATGTTCAAGCAATTTGAGTAGATTGTTGACTCAAATGTTCAAGAGGTCCTGATGGCAAATAATGCTCTTGCAAAGGTTGCTGGAAAAGGCATGGTCGAGATAAACTTCACTTCTGGAAAGGAGATTACTCTTCTTAATGTGTTATTTATACCCGAAATTAGGAAGAACCTAGTTTCAATTGATTTACTTTGTAAGAGAGGGTTTCGGGTTTTGTTTGAATCCGACAAGGTTATCTTGTCGAAGAATGGGTTATTTGTTGGAAAGGATTATGCCAATGATGGCATGTATCAACTGATAATAATATTGCTAGTTTTGCTTATATTGTTGAGTCTTCATTTTTATGGCATAATAGGTTGGCACATATAAATATTCGTTATTTGAAGAATATGAAGAAGTTAGACTTGATAAATTTCAATGACAAATTTGATAAATGTGAAATATGTGCTAAGTCCAAATTTATTAAGAAACCATTTCCTAGTGTTAAAAGAAATTCGAATTTATTGGATTTGGTTCATAGTGATATATGTGAATTCAATAGTATGCTAACACGTGGAGGTAAAAGGTATTCTATTACCTTTGTAGATGATTGTAGTATATTTTTATATGATTATCTCACGGGATCCAATGATGAGGCATTTGCCATGTTTAAGAAATATAAGGTTGAAGTAGAGAATCAATTAAAAAAATCAAAGATTTACGATCGTATAGAGGTAAATAATATTTCTTAAATGAATTTTCTTCATTTTGTGAAGAATATGATATTATTTATGAAATTTCGGCACCATATACTCCACAACAAAATGGTTTGGCTGAAAGAAAAAATCGATTTCTTGGAGAAATGGTTAATTGTATGCTTTCAAATTCAAAGCTCTCAATTAATCTTTGGGGAGAAGCATTACTTACTGCATGCTATATTAATAACAGAATACCTTCCAAGAAAAATGACATAACCCTTATGAAGTATGAAAATGTAGAAAACCAAATTTATCATATCTTAAAGTGTGGAGGTGTTTGGCATATTATCAAGTGCCAGATCCCAAGAGAACAAAGCTCGGTCCTAGAGCTATCAAAAGTGTTTTCATAGGGTATGCCGAAAACAGTAAAGCTTATAAGCTTATTGATTTAGGATCCAATGCCATTGTAGAATCGAGAGACATTGAATTATTTGAGAATAGATGTTTTACAAGTTCTGAAATTATTGAAAATAATTCAAAATCTATGGAAACACAAAGAGATTCTAAAGAGAAATAAACAAATGATTCTAAAGACATGATTGAACCAAGGATAAGTACTATAGGAAATTAAAAGACTTAGGTCCTGATTTTATTACTTATGTTTTTCTTGTTGAAGGAGATGGAGATAATAACATGATAAATAAATATCCTTAAGTATTATATTTAGAAGATGATCCTAGAAGCTTTAATGATGCTATGTCTTTTAGAGATGCTATGTCTTTTAGAGATGCTTCTTTTTGGAAAGAAGCTGTGAATGATGAAATGGACTCAATTATGTCAAATAATACTTGGGTATTAGTAGATTTACCGAAAGGATCAAAACCTATTGAGTGCAAATGAGTTTTTAGAAGAAAATATCATTCTAGCGGTTCTATTCAAGCTTTTTTTAAGGCTAGACTTGTGGCCAATGGATATAGACAAAAAGAATGAATAGATTATTTTAATACATATGCTCATGTTGCACGTATAACTTCTATTCGAGTTCTTTTTGCTCTAGCTTCCATTTATGATCTTTGTGTTCATCAAATTGATGTTAAGACTGATTTTTTAAATGGAGACTTAAATGAGGAGATTTACATGGAACAACCGAGAGGGTTTCGTTCTTCCAGGAAATGAAAGAAAAGTATGTAAATTGATTAAGTCTCTTTATGGGCTTAAGCAAGCTCCTAAGCAGTGGTATGAAAAGTTTAATTCAGTCATATTGTCAGATGGTTTCATCAACAGTAGTACTGATAAGTGTATATACTCTAAATTCACTAAAGACTATGGTGTCTTAGTGTGCTTGTATGTTGATGATATGCTTATCTTCGGAACAAATATAACTTGAATTATTGAGACTAAGAAGTATCTAACTTCCATGTTTAAAATGAAGGATTTGGGCGAAGTAGATACTATCTTAGGTATTAAAGTTAAGAAGCATAGTGGGGGTTGTGCTTTAAGCCAATGTAGTTATGTTGAAAAATTATTAAATAAATTTCAACATCTTGGTTTCAAGGAAATAAGTACTTCATTTGATTCCAATATTAAATTAAATCATAATACTTGTGTTGACGCCTAAATTTTAATTAGGTTTTAAATTAGGCCTTAGTCTCTTTTAATCTTTGTTTTCCTTTTTTTTTCGGATAATAAATAAATAACAAAAGCAACAAAAAAATAGATAAAAAGAAAAATAAAACAGAAGCAGCAACCCATTGAGGCTGGGCCTTGCGCCCAGCCCCATTTTTCCTTTCCACGCAGGCCTAGGGCCCAGCCCTCTTTTTCTTCAGCTTCGGCCCGGCCCCCCCTCTCTTCTCCTTCATACTATCTTCTTCTTCTTCTTCTTCTTCTTCTTCTTCGTGCCTCTATGCATCACGCGTGGCGGTCGGCGACGCGCTCAAGAGCAGCCTATGACAGAGAGGAATGGAGGTAGGCCGCCGAAGGAGAGGACGATGCGCATGCGCTTTCAATAAACGCCTTTAATGCTGAGATGAGACGCCGGTTCAGCCGTGGGGATCCGGTTGGCAAGCCAAAGACCGGCGACCAAGCCCCTCCGTCGACCGGACCCCCTCGCCTATAAATAGCGGAGCACCTTCATCAATGAAGGCCACATAGAGAAGCAGCGAAGGATCGAGGGCTGCAGATCTTCGAAACCTCCCACTGAGAGACTTTAGAAGAGGGGCCAAGGACGAGTAGGCCGAGATTTGAGAGCTCACGGCCGGAGAGGGAGAGGGTCGGGTTTGAGTGAGAAGGCCAGAGAAGGAGGTCTTTCCGGTGCTAGATCTAGGAAATCAGAGGGCGGAAGGCCAGATTTGACGGGAGAAGACTCGCCGTTGCCGATGTAGCTGCTGCTCCGCCACTGTTCCAATGCCGTTGCCGTGACCGATTCACCCAAGCCGCACCAGATTTGGAGGTTCAGGGCTTGCTGTTGCTGCCCGAGCCAAGCCACCGCTGTCCTCGACGTCGCAGCATTAGATCTTTGCCGAAGCCAGGCCGCTGCCGTCGCTGTGACCAAGCACTAGCCGTGAACCACGAGATCCCAACGCCAGTTGCTGCTCCTGTCTCCCCCATGAGCCGCTTTTGCTCCGAAGCTCAAAGAACCAGTGCGAAATCAAAGCTGTCGTAGTGAAGTGTCCCCGATTGTGCTGGTCCATCATCGCCGCCGCCGTTCACCGCCGCGCTGCTCCTTCTCTATAAACAGGTAATAGCGGGTCTCGCTCGTGCCGTCACTGTCGAAACCCTAGCCACCATCCATCCGTGTCCCGGCCGTCGAGTCACTGCCGGGTGACATCACAACTTCCCCTCTCTCGGCTGTGAATCGTCGACCTCTAGGGTTCCTGCAAAACCAGGTCAGGCGTGGGTCTGAACCGGGTAGAGTTTGGCTTCAAAGCGGGCTGGGTTGTGCGCGTGGGCCGGGTAGCCTTTGGGCTGGAATTTTTTATGAAATCGGGCCAAAAATGGGTTTTGGGCTTTTAGGGTTAAAAAGAAAAATCCCGGGTTGGGCCCACGTTGCGTGCCCGTCCGGGTCTCGGGTCGACAACCCGGGTTGGACCCAACCGAGGATCCGACCCGGGTCGTTTTTAATATATTTAAATATTTTAATTAAAAATAATTTATTTTCCAAAAAAAAAAAATCATATTTTCCCAAAAAAGCCAAAAAAGTCAGAAAATGCCAAAAAATATTTATATTTTCCAAAAATAGCAAAAAATCCAAAAATCCCCTTTTATTTTCCAAAAAAATAGAAAAGGGTCCCAAAAATGTTTTTCTCCACAAATGCATGAAAAATCCTTCAAATATCCTAAAAGCCTCAGGGTTTAAATAAGATTAGGTACCGAAAGGGCATTAGTGATTAACTAGTGTAATCAAGTCTCCGATCTTAATTTCTCTGGTTGTGCAGGAGCGAGTATTTCTCCCGATATTTCGCTTGGGTTTCTAATTGACCCACCCCAAACCGATTAGTGGTGACTCTTTTTAAAATTGGATTACAGGTTAAAAAATGGACCATTAAGTCGTGAATTGGTGGACTTGGGAGAGTCCAGGCTAAAAGTCCTAGCCAAACCATTAGCCTTCGAAGGCGCTCGCCTCGATCGGGCATCGAAAAGAGAGGTCACGACAGCTTGGCGATTTCACTGGGGACATTTGAGGACTTATGCCATTTTATCTTGTTTAAGCACTTCACTGACTTGTATTGTTTTTTTTTTCTTTATGCATGTTAGTAGCTTAAATGTTTATTTTAATTTTGGTTAAAATAGATTGTTTTGTGATTATAAACTATTGTGCATGCTTGACTGTTTTAGCATTACACATGGCACACACAACCCGGCCACCGGACCTAGGTTGCCACAGGATATTTAGGATGGTGTTAAGAAAGATACGGCTTCGAATGCGAGACTGCGTTATGAGGTTGCCTTTCTTTTCTCCGAATTTCTCTAGCCGAGGTTAAGAGGTACGCTGCTAACGCAAGACTGTGACAGGCGGATACCTTTTTAATTTCAACATACCTTCTTAGTTAGAAATTGAGCCGCACATATCATGTGCATGTCTATGTGATTGTCATCAATTTTCTCGCGTGATGTAAGTTTTTTTTTTCGTGTACTTTGCAATTTACTTACCTTCCTGCATATATTGAGCGGTCCATGATTAGTCTAGGATTTAATATCACGGTCATTTAAATTTGGAAGTAATTGCCATAAAGTTAAAAAAAAAAAACTTTTGTAAAAAGAATTACTTTCAGTTGATGTTTTTATTCTCAAGCATGTTACAAAGTCCCTTTATGCAAGAATTTTCGTTTGCTTCAAAGTCGTTTGCTTCAAAAGGGATAGAAGTTTTTTTCAAAATTTGTTGCAATTCATACTTTCTTTTCCTTTTTAAATTGAGTATCTTTCTAGTCCATGCAAACATGTCACATGCCTTTTTTCAATCTATGCTTAGGAAATCTTCTACATGTACAAACTTTTCATAAACAAACAAAAGGGTAGGATTAGGTCGTCATCATGGATTGACTCCCTATTTACGCCTTGTATTCACACACGCTTGTTTATTCATGACTAGGTAATCACGGAACGTCAACGTTTGCCGATCCAGACTTGTTCAAAAGCAAGAGCAAGAATGGCCAAAGAAAATGTACCAAGCCGTATTGCGGTCGTGGAAAGTGAAATGAAGCAAGTCTTCAATGTGCTTCAACAACTTTCAAAGTAGATAGACTCCATCTAGGACAAACTCACTCCCGCCCCGGCCTCAATTGAGGTATCGTTGCCACAATCATCTACCGGGGGTGATCAAGGTGATACCGATAATAATATGCCTAAATTAGAGGATGATCCGCACCAAACCACGATTGAGAAAGCGAAGCCAGGCAGTTTGTTTAAAACTGAGCATGAAAAACGCCTCGAAAAGCTTGAGGAGAGGCTGAAACAACTGCAAGGCCTCCAAGATCCTACTTTGATGGACCTCTCCATTTATTCCAAAGTCAAAATGCCGGAAAAATTCAAAATGCCTGTGTTTGAGAAGTACGATGGCACGACTTGCCCTAGGGCTCATTTGCAAATGTACTTGGTTCGAATGACCGAATACATTAATAATGCACCATTAATGACCAATTGTTCCAATCAAGTCTAATAGGCCCTGCCTTGAGGTGGTACATTACAAAGAACATGAATCTCCTTGAAACATGGAGCGAAGTGAGTGAGGCATTCCTCAAGCAGTATAAGTTCATAATAGACATTACCCCTTTTTGTGAGGATCTTGAGCGTATTGAAAAGAAAAAGCACGAATCGTTCAAAGAATATACTATTAGATGGAGGAATTTGGCCGCCTAAATCAATCCTGAACCAACCGATTTCGAGCTGAGAAAGATGTTTATCAAAACCCTCCTTTACGAGTACCACAATCGAATGGTAACCACGATCGCTGAATCATTTAATCAACTCATTCCAGTAGGGGAGCAAATCGAGATAGGGTTGAGGGATGGTTGGTTCACTGAACTTGCATCCACAGGCAGGTTTAGCATGAAAAAATATAAAGGGCCCCTAGTAGATGTCAATGCGACCTACAATCATTCTCCAACAATTCAGACAAGTGCAAGACAACAATAGACCACCGGACGTCAGTCATCCCAGCGTTACAACAACAAGAGACAATTTACTCCTCTTCTTGGATCTCCGTCACAGGTACTGGCAATCCTCCGGAAGAAGAACCTCCCTTCAATTGAGTCAAAATGACCAAACGTTGAAAGTTTTTCCAACAATGACCCGTAAAAAATATGCGACTATCACATGGAAGAAGTGGGGCATTCGACTGATGAGTGCTTCGCCCTTAAGAGTCGAATCCAGAACCTGTTAGATACTAAAGCTTTCTCATTCCAGAGCAATCCGCGCCCTGATCACACCGACAAAGTAAACGTAGTATTCAGTTTTGAAGATAGTTAGAGCAGACATGTCGAAGCACATACCATTGACATCTATCAAGGGCTGGTAGAGGCCGGGTATTATTCAGGCAATGAAGTGCCACCCTTAGCAACATAGAAAGAAGGGCCAGATGACATGACCACCATGTTTGGAGACCTTTTCATGGACACCATCAACGAAGGATTGTAAGGGGAAATGGGTGCAGGCCCGCTCAAGTAGAACCATTTTTAATTTCCTTTCGTATTCCCCTACGTGGGAACTTGTACATCTTTCTTAAGTCTGGCTTGTTTTTATTTTCAACATCTTTCGCTTGAGGAACTAACTTTTGAAAACACTTTTCCAAAATGTAAATCCACCTATTAAATAAAGTTGAAAATATTTTGAGAGCATGAGGCGGTATCCCAAACTAGCTTGGTGATGCTATCCAACCATGAAAAGAAAATATCATCCAAGGAGAATACTTGAGGGCTGGGCTTTCTCATGCTTTTCTCCCCCAAAGACATATTTTGAAAACATAAAATATTTTATTATCAAAAGCTTTTGTCAAAACAAGATGATTAAAATTAATCATGTTTGTCTTTCTAACTCACTTACTTCATGTCTCGAGAAGATCATTCCCATCCCCTTTGACTTAGTGTGACAGGAGGCATTTGAAGCAAGCACATCATGTGAACTCGCCAAATTTGAAGACACATTGCCAAGAAAACAAGGGCAAACAGAAAAAAATCATCCCATTTTAAAAAGGTTGAGTCTTATTCTCTAGATATAATTTTGAAAATAATGTCCTCTCTCTTCTATTTGCAGGAAACGAAAGATAGGACATAATAGTGTAGCACCCTGAACCCTTCGAAGGTCGCCACAAGCACCAATGTTACATCTTATTACCCTTTTGATAGTACTTAGAAGAAGCGTTGTTATTCACAGGCATTTTTTTTTATAAGACGGTCCTAGCGCGAATCATTAGCGGAAGCAAATTTAAAACATCACCATCTCTCCCCCTACCAACCATGATACAAATACACACCACTAATCATCATGATTTTATAGACAAGCCACGACACTTTATTTACATATATTTTCAAGATGGGACTTCTTTGGGTCGGTACATAAAAAAGGAAAAGCTAGGACTCAGTCATGTCTAGCCTAAAACCCCAAAAAGAACCCTCGACCCTCTACATCTCACGTGCACAACCCCCATCATAAGTGTCGGCTAACTATCCCCCAAAAAAATACCAACTCCCACTCGTCACGCACGGGCCTCACACCCAATCCGGTGCGTCAGGCGGTGGAGGTGGCAGCATCCCTCTCATCACCCCGTCGCGACAAACGTGGACGAAGACAAACTCTTGGACAATCGAGCCCCCAGCCAAGCCCACGTCGTACATCATTAAACAGCGCACTCGACTAAAAGTCAGTCCAGGAACAGAGGGACAGTCAATCTCAGTGCACTCTACCTCGACGTTGGATGGTAAACCATAAAATGTACCCCGCGCGACGGTAGGAAGCGGCATGCTGCTAATATGAAATGTTGGTCCCCAAAAGGGGTGAGTACAGCCACTCAGCAGGTAAAGGAATCCAATAACCACTCAATGCATCATACAAATCATACATGCATTGCAGGTGTTACTTACCTTGAAGCCATGCGCATACTATCATGCATCATCATCACAATCATAACACATACATGTGTATCATCATCATATCATATACATGTCATCATTATCATGACATCATCACATCACACATGTCATCATCATCATGGCATCATCATATCATACATGTCATCATCATCATGGCATCATCATATCATACATGTCATCATGCCATATTATATATCATCACCATCATCATCATCATCATCATCATCATCATCATCATCATATCATCGTGCCATGGGTGATTATCATCATATCACATCACATATTATCATCATCATCATGCATATCATCATGCCATGGGTGATCATCATCATATCACATCACATATTATCATCATCATCATGCATATCATCATGCCATGGGTGAATTTCCACTTTTAACTTTCAATTTGATCACCACATCACCCATTCCTCGGATCATCAATTTCATCATCCTGTTGGGCAAAGACCTCCGAGGCTTCCGGCATTCAGCCATTTCAGGTCACCGGGCATTCGGCCCCCCACATTTCGGGCATCTCGCATCCCAACTGGCATCACGAGGCATTCCCTTCGGGCAAAGACCTCCAACAGGGCTTCCGGCATTTACACTCCCTGGCCGGGCATCCTGCACCCCAATCATGGCATCGCGAGGCATTCCTTTCAGGTAAAAACCTCCGACAAGGCTTCCGGCACCCCCACGTTTCGGGCATCCTGAATCTCCCAATGCCATCCGGCAATGCATCTCTATACATTCCGGGCATTATCCTCCACCACAACCATCTCATCATTTAACATTATCCATGTTTACCAATTTCGGTCTTAATTTAGCATGGCATATTATGTGATGTCAAACAAGTCATATTCGGCATGAAATTTATACATACATCTCAATTCAATGTCATGCATTCAAGACCTCATCATACATGCTATACGGTATAATTATTTATGAAATAAAATTTAATGGAATTCATGGCCAATAAAATAATCCATTTTTCATGTCCTTTTTCATTTATTTAAATTTCAGCTTTTGTCATTTTCAAAAATATTAAATTTAATATCTATAAATTCCCAAAAATTATAAAAATTAAGGCAAGTGATAAACAAGGCAATATGATGATAATTTCATGCAAAACACATGGCCAAATAGAATTTCACACAATTTCACAATTCTCACAAAATGGCATGTCATTTTCGGGTGAAATCAGAATGCACAGTTTCTGAAGAAATTTGGTTAAAATATTCATACGACCTCCAAAAATTACTAAATTTTACCGAGTTATAGCCAAGAAATTTTTGTACATTTTTCATGAGGACTTCCAAGTCAGATTATTTTTATATTATTTTCTACAGTCTCACGAAGCTTCTGGATCCATTACCGCATCGTCCAGTACATGCTTCTCCGAAATACTGAGTTTTCACCTACTTATTCTCTTTCGTTTCCTCTGAAATTTGGATATGTTATATATCAAGATGTACTCTACAGGTTTTATGAAGAAATCTAAGTCAGATAACCAGAGTATAGTCGTCATTTAGGTCCATGATGTCTCGGGTGTCCTGTAATACATCTCTAGAATCACCTTCTTCGAGATCTAGTCGATTTACTAGGCTATACTTGTTAATTTCACTTAGAATTTGAGTATGTTTTATTTTAAGATGTCCCCTACAACTTTCATGAAGAAATCGAAGAGAGATTCTTAACACAAATCAACATGCAACCACAAATCCAACAGAAGGTCAGTGAAATCTTTCCAGATCTGAGGTCTCCGTAGGATGAGAGTTTAACCCCTCAAATCTCCATCATTTTCCACGAAATTTCAGTATGTTATAGTTTAAGATGTTAGCTACAATGTTTATGAAGAAATTGAAGCCAAAATCGGACTCTAAGCATGCATTCAAACTCACACAACATTCTGACTCAAACTGCTCGAGCGAAAACAGCCATACCATTCAAGATCAAGCTACCCATATTTCGGTTTTTCTCTTCCAATCACCAAAATTCAACACTATATCAACCATACATGTAACAAACACACATGCAAGAGCAGCAAAGGACCCCCAACTTGCCTCTAGACCACACGAACGGCGGTACACGGTGGCGAACACGGCGGTCGGACGGCGGCTCCTCCTCGACTCCTCCTCCCTCTCGGCTGCTCTCCCTCTCTCTTGCACAATCTCTCTCTCTCTCTCTCTCTCTTTGGGCGAATGAACCGGCCACCCCTCTCTCTCTCTTCCCTTTTATCCCCCCTAAACCTCATCATTAGTAATGATTGTTTGTCTTCAAATTAGCCAATGCATGGCATTCTCCTTTGTGCCACTTGTCTCATTGCATGCATAATGGGCTTGGGCTTTTGGGCTTGGGCTTTGGGCCATCCGGCCTCCTCTTGGGCTGGTCGACAGCCCACTTGTGGGCTTCAATGGGCCGGCCAACTTGGCCCATTAAAGTTCCACTCTTGGGCTTAAGGCCCAATCAAATTTTTACCCCCTTTTTTTTTAATTTCTTCTATAAGTTTTTAAATTTTAATTTTCAACATGGCCAAAGTCTTGTGACATTTTTATTTAATTTATATATAGTGCATGGCCAAGCTTAGATTATTATCATTAATCCATCTAATTTAAAATCTCACAAATATATGCACAAATCATCTAATCTTAGAAAGAGACTAATGGCTAAAGCATAAACCATAGGTAATTTCATTACCTAATTAGAGACTTTAACACACTTTATAATTTGATTTTGAGTTTTTGGATGCCACAAATAGGTACAGGCATACGGTTGAAGCCGTCCCCAAGAGCTCTGTGCACTCTGCCTCACTCCTTCTCAAGTCGGAGCAATATCTTTTCCTCACAACGTGCCTGAGCAACTAGATGCTATGATTTCATCAACGGGACTTCCAGCTTCGACAAGCCTAGAAGCACAAGGAATGTATCTTTTCTCTTTCTTTGAATCGACTATGGTCAACAGGGAGGAAATCTAGACAGTTGAGGCAGTCTCTAGCCCCTTATTTCAGATGATGACTTAGGACCTAGAAATCTCACTTCGTGTTCCAGATGCATGCTCTCGCAAGAAGTAATTGCCATTAGAGAATTGAAGATTTTGATTGTCCATCTCAAATTCCATAGAAGCTCGAAATACATGACTTTGGTCAATGTTGCTAATGGTCATATGGTCAAAGACATAATTCCACAGAAGGAAGGCGTTACAAATCATCAATCGTGTACATAGGGCCACAAATAAGGGGGGCCAATCAAAAGAGACATTGAACCGTGTCAAAGACAAAAGGCCGTCATTGACATTCAAATATCCCTAAGAGTAAGCAAATATAAACTCTGGGGAAGAGTAATTTGATATCGTTTCCAATACTCCCAATATCTAAACTCACTTTTGACATATTTTCTCCTATTGACGGGAAGCATAGGATTCAAGAAACAAGCTTAATGGTTAATTTGGGCAATTCAAGTAACCCATATCGATTTACCTAACATGGTATAAAAGGACATGTCGTCCCGAAGCCGGTTCAGTTAAATGAAAAAGAGCACCCTACGGACACCATCGGCGCTTTAGCCTAGTGGTGACCTAACGGAGTGAAAAGTGCAGGACTTCATATCCTCTTGATGACTTAGATCTATCCAATCAATTAAAAACCAATGGAGAGTAATGTTGTATCATTCCCAGTTGTTCAACTCCTGAGAGAATTTGTGACTGACACATTCTTTCCTATCTTTTGTAAGATCACCTGACTGTCAAAAACAACGATAACAAATTAATGAAAGGCATGACAAACTCTCCTAAGAGAAATGGCGTCCTGAATAATCACCAAAGCAAATGACAGAAAATATTCAGGCTTCAACTTACATTTGATTTTGGCCAGACTAATTGATCTACTTGTACATCTTTTTTTCTACAGGGGCAAAAGTAGAGATGCCCTATCAAATTCCCCATCCTTGGCTGATCATTCATGTGTCATATCCTTAATCAATATGGACAACCATCGACACCCCTTTGTGAATAACCCTTTTGATATTCAAGATTTAACATATTTGAAAACACCATTCTGTTGACCCTTGAAGCTGCCAACAATGTATTTTTAAGTAAAAACCATTCATTTGTTTTGAGAGTACAAACTCTCTCATGTTTAAAATGCTACATGCCTTTTTCAAATGGATTTTTGCATGATGATTTTGTCTATCTAGATCATTGATTCCGCTGAGGATTATTAGAATAGACAGCCAAGTGAAGAATACAAGATTAATTGAGCGTGCTGGATGAAGCGCGTCAGAATGATGAAAGGCAAGCCATATTCTACACACAAGCCCCATCTATACACTTGTGAGATGAGTGTAGAAGATTCCATGACTGCAGGGTAAAGAGTTTTCTCGCGAATGGTACGATAACTAAAACAATGAGAGGCATTTCATTGCTCACCCCTTTTGAGCCCTATATACTGGTGAAGTTTCTGTCCTACCCTCCATCAAGAACCACCCCACACTAGGGCAGATTGGAGGTGAAGCAGCATTACAAGGTGAGAAGAGAGATATAAATTTTCTTGCTTGCACTTGCATCAATCTTCGGGTGTCTTTATTGCATATGAACACTCGCGTTAATTTAAGTGCCCTAGAATGACAAAAGAGCAATTCTTTCTCTACACACTTGTATTCATTGTACAACCCAATTGAGTCTGTAATTTCACCTTCACATGGAGGCAAAACAGAAGTTACTACCATTTAAGCAGCATAGCCCAGAGCATTAGCTGAAGATGAAGACTCAAGAGTCTAACAATAGTGCCATGCCTGAACCTGCCTAGGCTAGTTCCTCTGACGACAAGAATGAAAAACAAGGGCATGAAAAAAAGCAGTGTACCTGGTAGAAGTAAGGTCAATGCCCATAAATGAAGAACTGAAATAAAAAAATAGGGGCATGAAAAAAAGCAGTGTGCCTAGTAAAAGCAAGGCCAATGCCCTCCAGTAAAAAATATAGCCAAGAAAAAGTTGCTGTTATGGTCCATGAAACCTCCATCTGACAGTGAGAAGAAAGACTAGTGACAAATGTCAAGACAGTCACCAACTCTCACCCTCTTACACATGAGTCAAGTCTAAATTGTGTCTAAATTGCGTCCCATTGTAAAAGTCTCTTCAGACTAGGGCACTTCAATTAATGTAGGACTTCATGTGTACATAAGCATCGCTCGAAGAAGTACGATCAAGATTATTCTATCTCTTTTCGCAGGATTCCTAACTTGCAAACATGGAAATGATCGTGCGGCACTCCAAAAGCCCTGACCTTGACGATCCCCTTTGATGAGCCAATGACCAAATCTTCATCACAATTTCAACAAATACCTCTCACATTGGTAAAGTTGTACCACTTGTGAGAATACTCGAACCCCTGTTAACATGATGACAGTGAGATAGTGTGGTCCTTATAAATCCTGCATCAATGGTCAGGATAGCCTTTTCCATGAGAGTGAGCGGAAAGTCTTTTTAGACTGAAAGTCCCTCATCTGGCATGCTTAAGACATCTACATTCTCAATGAAGGTTGTCTTTCAAAATATTCCCCAATAAAACTCAGATGATGCAAAATTGACAAAATTGTCATGCATGAATCTTATTTGAACTCATGAATTTACAGCATATACAATAATGTGTGCATATTGTGCAAATATCATACATACTCTCATTGACTAGAGATATTGCCAGGTAAGCATATCCCTATCCCCATTTGTCTTAAAGTACCTACCACTATCCAGATTCTCTCTTCTTGACACTCGACCTATTCGAGTCATCCATTGAGTTTGGGTGCTTGCAATTGTTTAAGTATCCCATTGTCTTTGAGTACCCACCACTTGCCGGGCACTCCCTCTTATTGACACTCGACCTGTTCGAGTTGTCCTCAGAGTTTTGATACTTGTGACTGACCAAGTATCCCTTAATCTTTGAATACCTACCGCTGTCTAGGTATCCCCTTATCTTCAAGTACTTGCCGCCATCTAGGTACTCCATTTTCATGACACTCAACCTGTCCGAGTTGTCTCGAAATTACATCATTGAATACTCAAGTATTCCACTGCGTTGTGCACCTGCAATTACCCAGGTATGCTTTCTTACACTTGGACTAGCGGAGTGGTCCCTGATCGTATCATTAAATATTTGTGTTTATCCAAATATTCCACTCTTTGTACACATATGTGCCTAAGGCCATCCGGGTAAGCCTTGTATTACATTCAAATTCTCAATTACCAAGAGGTGGGAAACCTTCGTGAATATGCGGGGCACGTCTTCGATATTCCCAATTACCAGGAGGTGAGAGACTTTCATGAATATCCAAGGTGCGTCCTCGATATTCCCAATTACCAGGAGGTGTGAGACCTTCATGAATATCCAAGGTACATCCTCAATATTCCCATTACCAGGAGGTGGGAAACCTTCATGAATATGTGGGGCACGTCCTTGATATTCCCAATTACCAGAAGGTGGGAGACCTTTATGAATATCCAAGGTACGTCCTCGATATTCCCCTTTACCAAGAAGTGAGAGACTTTCATGAATATGCGAGGCATGTTCTCGATATTCCCAATTACCAGGAGGTGAGAGACCTTCATGAATATATGAGGCCCGTCCTCGATATTCCACATATCAAGAGGTGAGAGACCTTCACAAATATCCTAAGTACGTCCTCGATATTCCCATTTTTCCAGGAGGTGAGAGACTTTCATGGATATCCAAGGTACATCATCGATATTCCAACTACCGAGGTGGGAGACCTCCGCAAATATCTCAGGTACGTCTTCGATATTCCATTCTCCAGAGTTTAGTACTTGCAATCATCCAGGTAACCCTTCGATACCTGTAATCATCCAGGTACTCCTTCCACACCTGTGAACAACCAGGCACCCTCCAGAATTCATACTTATGATCATCCAAGTACTCTTTCGACACCTGCAAGCAATCAGGTACTACTTCAACGCTTGCGAACATCCAGGCACCCTCCAGAATTCGTACTTGTGATCATCCAAGTACTCTTTCGACACCTGCAAGCAATTAGGTACTCCTTCAACGCCTGCGAATGTCCAGGAACCCTTCAAAATTTGCACTTGTGATCATCCAAGTACCCTTTCGATGCCTGCAAAGGCCCAAATATCCTCCAGGTTAGTACTTGTGAATATCCAGGTACTCTTTCAAATTGCCTGTAAATGTCCAGGCACCCAACAAACAGATGCCTTGAGAAAGGTCGGCGCATCCCCCGAGAAAGGTTGGGAGCCATCCGGTGTCATTGACGAAGATCAGACACCAAAAAACAAGATGCCCTAAGAAAGGTCGGCGCATCTCCCGAGAAAGGTTGGCGCATCTCCTGAGAAAGGTCGGGTACCACTTGGTGTCCTTGACAGAGATCAGGCACCCCACAAATCGATACTCTAAGAAAGGTCAGCACATCCCCTGAGAAAGGTCGGGTAAACAACTTATTGCTCTAACAGGCGACCGAAGATTGGTTCGGGTCCTGCATAAGCAATTTCTCGTCAAGGCGACCGAAAAAATGTTCGGGTCTTGGAGGAGCAACCTCCTCACGTTACCAGGTAAGAGCATGCCCTGATACTTGCCAAGCTCGAGATTTGCACCTTATCTCGCTCGTGCCTAGTAAGTAATTACATGTATCTTCTTATCTGTCTTACTACATATAATATTATATTGTTTTTTTTTTTTTGCATAGGACAATAGGTCCCAAATAAGATATAACCTACTGCATAAATAACATTCAGGCATCAGTTTGTCTTTGAATGCAACCTCTGCGAACTCACCTTCAAAGATGGGCATCTGTTGATGCCTAAATTTTGATTAGGTTTTAAATTAGGCCTTAGTCTCTTTTAATTTTTGTTTTCCTTTTTTTTATAATAAATAAATAACAAAAACAACAAAAAAATAAATAAAAAGAAAAAGAAAATAGAAGTAGCAACCCATTGAGGCTGGGCCTTGCGCCCAGCCCCCTTCTTCCTTTCCACGCAGGCTTAGGGCCCAGCCCTTTTTTTCTTCAGCTTCGGCCTGCCCCCCCCCCTCTCTTCTCCTTCCTACTATCTTCTTCTTCTTCTTCTTCTTCTTCGTGCCTTTGTGCATCACGCGCGACGGTCGGCGACGCGCTCAAGAATAGCCTACGGCAAAGAGGAACGGAGGTACGCCGTTGAAGGAGAGGACGACGTGCATGCGCCTTCAATGCACGCCTTTAATGCTGAGATGAGATGCCGGTTCAACCATGGGGATTCGATCGGCAAGCCAAAGACCAGCGGCCAAGCCCCTCTGTCGACCGGACCCCCTCGCCTATAGATAGTGGAGCACCTCTGTCAACGAAGGCCACACAAAGAAGCGGCAAAGGATTGAGGGCTGCGGATCTTCGAAACCTCCCACTGAGAGACTTCAGAAGGGGGACTGAGGACGAGCAGGCCGAGATCTGAGAGCTTGTGGCCGGAGAGGGAGAGGGTCAGGTATGAGCGAGAATGCCAGAGAAGGAGGTATTTCTGGTGCCAGATCCGGGAAATCGGAGGGCGGAAGGCCAAATCCGAGGGGAGAAGACTCGCCGTCGCCAATGAAGTTGCTGCTTCGCCACCATTCCGACGCTGTTGCCACGACTGATTTGCCCAAGCCGCACCAGATCTGGAGGTTCAGGGCCTGCTGTCACTGCCTCGAGCTAAGTCGCTGTTGTCCCTAACGTCGCAGCATCAGATCTTTGCCGAAGTCAGGCTGCCACCGTCACTGTGACCGAGCACCAGCCGCAAACCACGAGATCCTGACGCCAGTTGCTACTGATGTCTACCCCACGAGCTGCTTCTGCTCCAAAGCTTGAAGAACTAGCGAAATCGAAGCTGTCGTAGTGAAGTTTCCCCGGTTGTGTTGGTCCATCGTCGCCGCCACCGTTCACTGCCGCGCCGCTCTCTCTTTGCAAACAGGTAACAGCGGGTCTCGCTCGCGCCGTCACCGTCGAAACCCTAGCCACCGTCCGTCCGTGTCCTGGCCGTCGAGTCACCGCTGGGTGACGTCACATCTTCCCCTCTCTCGGCTGCGAATCGTTGAGCTCTAGGGTTCCTGCGAAATCGGGTCGGGCGTGGGTCTGAACTGGGTAGGGTTTGGCTTCAAAGCGGGCTAGGTTGTGTGCGTGGGCCGGGTAGCCTTTGGGCTGGAATTTTTATGAAATTGGGCTAAAAATGGGTTTTAGGCTTTTAGGGTTAAAAAGAAAAATCTCGGGTGGGCCCTCGTTGTGGGCCTGTCCGGGTCTCGGGTCGATAACCTGGGTCGGACCCAACCGAGGATCTGACCAAAGTCGTTTGTAATATATTATAATCTTTTAATTAAAAAAGAATTTATTTTCCAAAAAATAAAAAATAAAAAAATCATATTTTCCCAAAAAAGCCAAAAAATTCAGAAAATGCCAAAAAATTATTTATATTTTCCAAAAATGGCAAAAAATCCAAAAAATCCCTTTTATTTTCCAAAAAAAATAGAAAAAGGTCCCAAAAATATTTTTCTCCACAAATGCATGTAAAATCCCTCAAATATCCAAAAAGTCTTAGGGTTTAAACAAGATTAGGTACCGAAAGGGCATTATTGATTAACTAGTGTAATCAAGTCTCCGATCCTAATTTCTTTGGTTGCGCAGGAGCAAGTATTTCTATCGATATTTCGCTTGGGTTTCTAATTGACCCACCCCAAACCAATTAGTGGGGACTCCTTTTAAAATTGACTTATAGGTTAAAAACTTGAACTATTAAGTTGTGAATTGGTGGACTTGGGAGAGTCCAGGCTAAAAGTCCTAGCCAAACCATTAGCCTCCGAAGGCGCCTGCCCCGATCAGGCGCCGAAAAGAGAGGTCACCACAACTGGTAAAGCGGTGGCACAATTAGAATATGCGAGTGCTATAGGGTTTTTAATGTATGCGATGCATTGTACTAGACCTGATATTACTCATTCTGTATGCAAGTTGAGTAGGTATACTAGTAATCCAAGCACATAATATTAGAGAGCTATTAGTAAAATTTTTGGTTATCTTAAGAGAGCTAAAAATTTGGGATTGTTCTATAATAATTATCCGGCTGTATTAGAATAATGCACCGATGCTAGTTGGAGTACAAGGGTGGGAGATGAACATTCCACTTCTGGATAGATTTTCACACTAGCTGGAGGTACTGTATTTTGGGGAAGTAAGAAATAGACATGTATAACTCACTCAACAATGGAATATGAATTTATTGCTTTAGCGGCAACTTGGAAAGAGGTTCGAATAAATTAGGAATTTGTTGTTAGATATTAAATTATGGCTTAATCATATGCCTCCTATTTCTATCCACTATGATAGTCAGGCTACTTTGGCAAGAGCCTATAATAGCACCTATAATGGTAAGTCTAGACATGAATATGTGAGACAATTGATTAAAGATAGTACCATAACAATTGTTTATGAGAGGTCAAGTAATAATCTTGCCGATCCTTTGACAAAGGCTTTACCAAGACATATGGTAATAATGACCTCACAAGAAATGGGGTTGAAACCCTTTAATTGAAATCACCAATAATGGTAACTCGACCTTTTTTCTAGAACATCACTAGTTACAAGGTTTAATGAGTAAGAACAAGTTATTGAATGTGATTGTTTGATACTGACGTAGCCCTAATATGAGAAGTCAGTATCATCTGTTACGTTTTGTAGGTTGAATTGAATTCTTAATGAAGTATAGTACAAACTTGTAATGTGTTGATAATAACATAAACACATGGTAGATACTTCATCTATATGAGCTTAGAAGTGGTGCCGCTTCTTACGAAAGTGAGGATTGCTTTCTAGAGAGCTCATGAAACAAGATCAAGCACAAGGCTATAATAATGCGTAGTAATATAGAACTTCTCGCTGAAATAAGAGGTTAGTGTATATATGGTATGTCCTGTTCTATTACATAAAAGTACTAGTTTAAAGCTGAGCTACTTGTCACTTTGATAAAGCTTTGATATACTTGCACTAAGTAAAGGTTTAACTCGAAAGAGACCTTTATGTATGTATATTAATCTTACTGAAATTTTGGCTGTACGGTTTTAAAATTTTAATTTTTGAAATTTGTGTTTTACAAACAAAGTGGGGGATTGTTGGAAACTAAGTGCAGTTTCCTTGTCCCACATAGGAAAAGTGGGAGGAAGTGAGCCAATTAATAAGTGTGGGATTTCCTTTGTGTATCTAAAGCAATGATTGGATGTGGGCTAGACCCTACCATACCCGCGTGCAGATGCGCGATTATTTGGCGCACTTAGCACTTTGCACGCTTGCGTGCCTGCGGTTTAATTAGTACTAATCCCTTTATTATTTTATTTTATTTTTTATTTTGTACAATTATCTTATTAACTTTAATCAATTCAAAGGTTGTTTCTTTTTTATTGAGAATTTTTTAAAATTAAAAAAATTATTATAAATAATAATTTCGAAATTTTATTTATTAAATGATAATTATTTTTATTCGAATTTTGTTTGTGTCTTTTCAAGACAACCTTCGAAAAAAAAGATACCCGTTCATTTTGCAACTTTTCCCGAAGGATTGCATTTGTTCATTTTTAACTTCTTACAAATGGACGCCTTTGTTCATTTTTGGCAATTTTCGAAAGGATACGTTTGTTCATTTTTCGCAACTTTTCCCGAAGAGTTGCCTACGTTTTAAAGACTATTATATATATATACACACACACACATGTCAGATTGAGGAAAAACGAGTGTGTGATCATTTTTCATCTTTTCAAGTCTTCTTTTTGAAAACTACAGCCATCATTTCAATTGTTTCCTAGAGAGATCTTGGAGAAATGCTATAATTGCTATCTAGTATTCTCATTTGAGACTTTGTTGTATCTTGGAGGGTATTTGCTAGTGACCATTAGCAATTTTGTGGGGCAAATAAATCCTTAAAAAAAGTGATATCACGCCTCAAAGTCTGACTTAAGTATTCTAAAGATCTATCTTCATCGTTCTACCCAATTCGAAGTCATATTTTCCCAACAACGGAGACCAGGGGAGGCTTACTGATGCTTGAAATCGAGCGCAAGCATGCGCCAAGGAGTTGCGATCTTGGTTGGCCGAGACAAGGACCAACGGGGTACTAAAGGGGTGCTGGCGGGGGTCCCTACCAAGCTTGGTGGCATTAGATGGAAGATGAGCATGATAGATTGGGCTGTGTCCACTTGCCTCGCACACCTGAAGTTGGACCAGCGCCAGGCCAACTCGGCCCCATTTTCCTTTCCCCTTCCTCCGCCTCGGCCAATCCATTTTTCCCTCTTCCCCGGCATCGGCCAGCCCCTTTCTTTTTTATTTTTTCCCTTCCTCGGCCCAGCCCTCTTGTTTTCCTTCCCCTTTTCTCCTTCCTTTGGGATTTTCTACAAAAGCACGGAACGGAGGACGGTGGCAAAGCAAGGCAAAAGGGGGAGGCCAATTGAAGTTGGTGGTTGGGACTAGGCCAGTAGGGTAGCTAGTGATGGCAAAGGGTGAGAGAGTCTTTCGGCAACTCGACTACACCTTAGCCATGTCTGACGACCACCAGCCAATGCCTTGAGTTCGTGCTTTCCCCCTTTCTCGGTAATCTTCATTTGTGCCTTTGTCGCAACCTTCCCTTGACGTGCACCATCTAGGATTCAATTAATAGATTATTAAGCTTAAATTTAACTTGGGCTCTCCCAAAATCATAACAATTTGCAACTTAGGTTCAAATTTTTAACATACAAATGACTTACAATAAGGAGTCACCACTAATTAGTTTATGATTGATCGATTAGAAAATCAAGTAAAATAATCAGTGATTTACTTAACTCCTGCGAATAGTGGAATTTGGGTATGAGAACTTGGTTGTATTAGATTTTTCTAATGCCCTTTCAATACCATTCATTTTATAAAAATAAAATAAAATAAAATTAGTAAGTAGCTTGGATATATTTTATTATTTCATAATATATGAGGTAATCATGCGGGATTTTGGTGAGAGCCTGTCGTCCCTTGCCTCTGGTTGGTGAGGGTTGCCACGCATCAAAGACCCCGCCAACCATGGCCAACGCCTCACTCGTGGTGGGGTAGTGTCCACAAGGCAGGAGAGCTAGCCTAGCCTTCATACCTATTTTTTTTTTAGTTTTATCCTTTTTTCTTCTTTGAGTTTGTGTTTTTATAGAAAAAACATAATAAGGAAAAAAGAAAGAAAAAAGGGACAGAAAATAAAAAAGAATTTAAATGATAGAAATGCTCTTGATCATTCGATGAGTTCGGATCATTTTTTTAGACTGACATGATCACTCGAAGCCCTTATTTTAAATAAGGTCAACTTCATATCCTTATTTGAAAAAATAAGGCATTGCATATCCTTATTTGAAATAAAGTTCACATCAGGCATTTATTTTAAAAAATGATGGTACTTTATGCCCTTATTTGAAAATTTGCCTAGATTTTATAATAAAAGGCTGTAATAATTCTTGACTAATTTATATAATCATAAGAAGTTATGATATATTTCTACTAATTATTGTTTATGATTGCAAGTAAATAGTAAGTGACATATCAAATTTATAATTTCAAGAATCGATATTATGATTTCAGGATTTAATCTTCATAAAATTAAAATTGATTTAAAGAAGTTTCAAACTTTCGGATGTTATTCTTAAATTGTTTGGTGAATCGATTAAAAGAATCTTTTTTGTATTTATAATTTTAGTTTATTATAGTCTATTCTGCTATTTCATTTTGCAAATCAAAGGCCTAGGGTTCGCTTTCTCCCTACTTGAAAAATAGGGAAGAGCCGACACAGCCAAAATTAGAATTTTATTATCCTAAATGTTTGATGAACATGCATTTGTTAAGGAAAAAAAGAAAAAGAAAATATTGAGCAAGTTAGCATAGCACCTAAGTCAATTACTTAATTTACCTTTTTTTCTCTAAGCATACATTTTAATTGTAGTCCTCCACCTCTTTTCTCACATCGAAATCTTGTAATTTGTTTTTGCAATCAGATTCTTTATTTAGTCATGCTTGATAAAGAACTGGAAAGAGAAAAGTTTCGATAAAAAAAATTTCAGCAACAAAATAGGAAAAATATATAAAAAAGTGGAAGGATAAGACAGCGTGTTTAAAAAAGCATAGGAAATTG